>VMBQ01003055.1:83787-118097 GCA_007657795.1 Dreissena rostriformis
ATATATATATATAGGATCTTGCATGAGTGGTCGTTTTGTATTGAATTTATTAAACGAGTCATCTAAATGAAGATAAAAACGAGGCTTGCCGAGTTTTTATCTTCATTTAGATGACGAGTTTAATAAATTCAATACAAAACGACCACTAATGCAAGATTCTATTTATAACATGACCAACAAAATGCTTTAAAACACACATGTATTCCCCTCCGTGCCATATAGAGGAAAGGTCGATATCTATAACGAAGCAGCAATGCGGTCATTGTGTGTACCTGAGCATGAGAAGTAGTTCTGGACGAATAAGCCTATATGGTTGTGTAACTATAAGCTGCACTCCGCAGTAAAAAAAAAGTGCATTGTGGGTAAGCAAGTTGCGGTTGTAAATGCCTTGTCTTTGACAGCGCGTATGAATATCTTTTAAGTGATTCGGCTAATTTGCATAGTTATATAACTAGTGAAATAACACCCGTGTAATAAACAAAATTGAGCATTACGTTATTTCACTCCTGGAGCGAAAGTCATGTTATAAATTAATTAATAGATAGGTTGTTTTTTCTAACAAATGTTATTGAACACATGATAAGCCATTTCCAACATCGGTCAGTCATAGCGCTACTTACCTACATCATTGTCATATCGTTTAAAACACTGTCTGTCGGATTTGCGTTTTTCTGGCCACCAACTTTTAATAGAAAAGGGTCGTCATGTCGGTATTGACAGGGAATATAGATTCTGTCCATTGTGTCTACATAGAAATGTGTATAGTATCGAAAATGAGTTTCACTTTTTATTAGTCTGCCCTGTTTATAATCATATAAGAGACAAATGTTTTATGAATAACTGGTTGGAATGTACTATATCAGAACATTTAGTTGTGCTAATTATGTCTGACACTAGGCAACAAGCTATTTTTGCATTGGGCAGATATCTTGACGTTGCATATAAGTTACGGGAGAGTTTACTGTTACTGAAGGCTAACTCGCATATAGTGTATATTTTGTGCGATACTGCTCCATTCGTAAATGTGCTACTAAATAATTTGATTACACCTGTCTTCGATATTATTTCAAATACATTTAACTAACGCTTACGTGATTGACTATATATCTATAAGCATTATTATTATTTTTTGTTTTTACTTAACACGTCTTACCACTATTGTTGTTAATATTACATACCATGTCACTACTTATGATTACTGCATGTATGTTTGTATTTTGGGCCGGAGGCCTTTCAGTACAAATAAACCTATTGTCATTGTCATTGTCATAAATCAAAGGAACATAACTGGCAGGATGTATTTCGCATCGGCGTTGATTAATTTGTAACAACAACGTGGTAGGAATTTGGCATCAGTAAACTCGTGGGACATGATAAGTGCCAGAGACAACCACTCTAATTAGTTAATGTTCATTAGAATTACTCGAGATGATGTATTAGAGACATGGTAAACATAATCAAGACAGGTTCTGTTGATATACCCGTACAGAACGCAGCCAAGACTTTGAGTACCTGTATGATGTTAATGCTTTTGGTGTATGTGAATATAGTGTATATATATTCTAGAACACATTCTTTTTTCATTCATAATTCACCATTATTATGTTCATGTTTGTACATATATCATAAGACATCAAATCAAACACATGTACATAAGTGTTTAGCAAATGCAAATATTATATATTAATATATGTGTGTACAATATGTGTGTACTTGTTGTCGCTCGATTTTTTTAGCTTTTACTAAATATAACGTGGGCATAACTGGTTGCGTTGATTGACTGATATGCTCTATTAATATACAATATTGTGGTTTTGTAATTATTTGCAATTAATCAGATTGTTTTAGCAAAAACACGGGCAATCCACGCCTTATGACATCGAAAACACCATTGTTGGCACATAAGTGACTTTAAGATTCTTTTTCAATTAATTTCCTAACACACGTAGCCTGTAATGATAAAAATGTCATCAATAATATTATGCTTTATCAGCTGTAAATACAACTAAAATTGCAATATATAGCTGAGATGAAGACAGATGTGAACTTATTTATTTTGGTTTACCAGCCTTAATGTCGTCATTCAATTAAGAGAATACCTAAGTGCGACCTCGATGAATAGAGTTCAGTCCGCACAGGCTACTCAGGGACGACACTTTTCGCATAGACAAGATTTTCGAAAAAACGAGACTTCCTTTAAAAGTAATATTCCATACAAGCGGAAAGTGTTTTCCCTGATAAGCCTGTGTGGAGTACGCAGGCTAATATGAGATGACATTTTACGAACATGCATTATGCCCCGTTTTGACAGAGCGCGGCTCAAACATATGTTACAAAATTTGTCCACAACCCAATCCAAAATACGTCATCAAATGATATAAACCAACATGAACAAAGAAAACACTACGTATTTTCTCCACAGTTCAAATAACCTATATGTATCCATTGAAGAAATATTTTGTTGTGTGGTGTTCACTGGTATCGATAGCTGACCGACTTTAGCTCTGTTTTGTATGAAACGCGATGTAATCATGTTGCTCTATTCAGCTTGAAGTGTATGGCAAATGAACCATTTTCTCGTCTTCATCATTTCAAGAAAACCAGATACTCATTTGAGCCCACAGGCGTGATAGCCCGTTACTTGGAGAACGGTTGTAACGTTATTAAAGGACATTGACCTTGAAAATATCGTTTGATGAATTTCAATTTGAGTAAATTCGTTAGTGATGTCAAATTATGAGATAGTATAATAAGTTTGCTAATTAAGTTTTAACCATTTTGTTATGATAACATAGGCTTTTGTAGAACTTATTTCTGAACATGTGTATTTTCACCACCTAGGTTCGCACTATAGGTAATGAAATTCAGTTCAATAATCACCAACAGTGTTTGTTTTCTTTACGGATACGCGTCGAATTTGTTTTTAGAGGTTTGAATCAACGACATGCAGTTGTTACCTCATATTGTTCTTCAAATGAAGCCAATAATTATTTACGTTTTTATTTCTAGAACTGGTGATTGAAAAGTAGCCATCCATTGATTGTATATGGTCTCTTATTCTGATTACTAAACACTGTGTTTCCTGTTGTTGAATGACCAACTTTTCATACATTTATCGAAAAGAAAGCTTTATTCTGCGATAATTGAATGGATGTTCTTGTGTGCGATAGCTACCTTCCTTCGAAATGCGTAGATATTCCACTGATAACATATACATGTTTGCAAGAAAATATACTTTGATGAAACATATGTTGGCCCAAGCATATGGCGCTATAAATATATCATTCTAAGTATGAATACATTACACCATGATCGAATGGCTACAGATCAAAACTCCTTGGTAAATTTTTAATGTTTTACTACAGATGTTTGTTTTAGAAAAGCATACAGATAGGTATTGTATATTTGATCTGCACGCATGATCCATTGATTTTGTTTCCCGGAGTTTTTTAGTGCAGGCATTTCTTGATCAACGAATCATGGACTTTCTTACGTGGAACACACGCTAACAGTCTTAAATAACCGTGTAAAGTCAGATGGTTTATCAGGTTAATGGACATTGTGGCTTATTGTTTTCGTTTGATATTGAACGGCTTTGATACGCCAGTTAATGTGTGTATTGTGAATTTATTGCACTGTGTGCTCAACGGGTCAATAGCCTGGACAGAATATATATGACCGGAATGACCAAAGAAAACTAACGGGCTTGTGTTAACTACAAGTCGATGGTCTATCGATCGACTATTCAAGGTAAATTAATTTTAAATTTATGTAACTCTTGTTCAGTAACATACAAATTTAGAATGAAATTCTCCACGCAAAGTTTTATAATGATATATTATTGTATTATTACTATTTCCCGACCAAACATCGGTCTGATGACATCTGGCAGGCTCATGCAACTCGTACTCGTACAAGGCTTTTATCGGTATTCAACAGAAAGTACGAAACATAATATACAAACAGAAAGTACAGATCATAATACATGTTGTATTATGAGCTAGGCATCCTCAAGTACAAAATGAGTCCAATACATATTGGCATTATACTAATTATAGACTTAACAAAGAAAAGCTCCTTATAATAAGTATACTTGATTCCCTCCTAAGTCAAATCAAGCTCTGTCTGCTAATTTCCAATCATCACATTTTACTCAGGGAAGTGGAGAGAAGTCTTATCTAGTACGACGGACAATAGCCATTAAACTGACTTTACTGGATGTTTGTGATAAGTGTCCGGCATTTACGATTGCTATTTGTCATACTTCAACCCGTTTGCTAGCTGACCGTTACCTGACCGATGGTTTTTTTGCTTGCACATCTAAGGAACCAAATCCATCGGTTTATTTTGTAAAGTTACCTGATCTTCACTTGTTTGATTAACGACGGATGCATTCCGTGTTTTGTTAATAGACGAAAACAAACGCAAAGGGTATATGCCAGCGCTAATCTCATTTGTATTTATTTTATGGACCTCATAGCAGTTCGCATGTCTTATTGTTAGAACCATACTTATTTGGTTTGCAAGACCTGTTTAAAGACAAAAGTAGCGATTCTGAAACGGCTTACCTTACCAAGAATGAAGTAATTGCTTCCATTGAACGACAGCTTAACAACGTTGTTGTTTGTTGACGACATGAATACAGGTTGACTTAATGTTTGATCTACGTCATAATATGATACAGTGTTGTTATCGTTAATTCCTTACAAAAACAAACACAAAATGTTACATAATCAAATGTAAGGTGTTGCAATACAATTTATAAAGCTTTTCATTAATAACGCATTAAGGACAAATAGTCAGAGAGCCACGTTAATTTCAATACGTTAAGCTCCATTACTGAAATAGAGGAGCTTTATGTGCAGACTGTGGTAGCTAACAAACATTATGAAAATGTAAATGAAAATTGTAAAATGTATCGAAATAAATCAGTTTTTTTAAATAGAAACTGAATTCATCCGTGATAACTATCACATTAATTTAGTAGCGCGGAAATCTATTCAATCGACATACGCGGAATAAGAGGCCAAGTATGATAGGCTATATGTCGGCATGACAACAGATTTTAATAAAATAACATGATTACAAAAGTCGAGCTTACCGAGACTATCACGCAAATCAATTTTATTTTTATGCAAATGCATACATAAATGATTAACATTTACCTTGATATAAACAAAACAGACACAAAATACAAGACCAAACTTAAAGTTTATCGGAAAGTACGTAAAAGTAATGGTAATTTATGTATGTGAATAAATTATGTTGTCTTGCGGCGAATGTAGCAACATCTTATATATGTTTATTACTATTTGAGAAAGAGGATGGAATTAAATATACCTTGACCGTATTCACCTGTTACAATGACGTACGTTTACAAGCTTCTTAGCAAATCTGTTACACTGTTATCGTCAGCTGTAGATAAACAACACGTTTGTGAAAAGCAAATACTTTATACAAGGTTGTGAGGTATGCGATAATTCGGACAAAACTGGAAAACAAATCAGCTTACTTTGACGTGCAGAAGGAACCGCTTAAACAGCAAGAGGTTAAGATGTGGTCATGGACTACATGCATTGAGAAATATATAAACAATATTAACCTTACTACCGTTTTTATTAAAGAATATTCTTTTTCATAAAATGTATTTAATCGACGCAATCAATAAATAGTGCTGTATCAGCATGCATATACAATATGTTAACAGGTAATTGCATTTATCAATTGAAAGTTATTGAAAATACTTGGTGCGTACTTATACCAAAAGTTGTTTTAATATGAACAGATAACTGAAAATAGATGTCATTACTTTTTTTGGAAAATATAGTTTGTAACAATTTAGTTGGACAATGCCTTGCATGACGTTTGCCACTTTATAAACTTCACCTTAAGTCTAATTGAGATCCTAGACGTAATAACATAAACAAGAACGTACAATTTAAACCAGCAACAATCAGTTAGAACATAACGGCGGAAATCTTGAAAAAATAAACAAGTAACTGGATAGCCGCTTTTCGCTTTTCATCATGCCTGAGCATTAGCCACAGTATAACAGTGTACCTTGTTACCAATGTATACAACGAATAGAAATACTTAGACAGAGAATTAATGAGATGCTTCAGCTTTGGGGGGCGAAAAGGTGCAAAAGGATAACTTAGATCCCGCTGCAATTAAGCTCTCTGGATCGTAACACAATCGGAATACAAAGGTGCTTGTAGGTAATTTGCAACGCTATGAAACCTATTATCGGGTTTTAAATTGGCTTTTAATTTGCTAGCAGGGTTTATGGGCTTAGGCATCTATTGTTGTCCGTTAACTTTAATGATAATTTAATGCTTGGACCTCTTTTCGATTTAGCGAAACGTATTGACTGTCACGATCTATTTTCTACTAAATTGCCCACCTCATTGCCTTGAATTCCTGACACTCTCGTGAAAATGACACTTTTGTACCTCTTTACAAATGTGACGTTTTTCATCTTCCTTCAAAAAAGCTGTCAGTTACTCACTGTAGGAAATCGGGGTTACTCAGTAACTCTTTCTATGCGATTACGCAGTAACTCTTTCTATGCGATAATTGTCAAGTTCCTTTCGCATTAACTTTAAATTATCCAATAACTGTGCCACGGAGTATAGAGACACAACTCCTGGCGCGATCACCTTTTGGGGTCTTAGAAGACAACGCAACACACACGTATTATATAATCAAATTCTTCACTTTATTGATTGACGCCAACAGATGTTAAATGACGTAGATGACGAAGACTTTAAGACTTGAAGACGGTTATCTGCAAGTAACAAAGTTACCTAGACATATTACAACATTCAATCAGACGCATGCATTATATAAAATACATGATTTAACAAAGGTCGTATAGGTCATGATACAAACAATATCTCATGAATACATACTTATACATTCATACAGGTCACACATATACAATCAATCAATTAACATATAACATTATGTGTGGTTTTCCTGCCCTTTACCAACAATCTAAGCTTATTTAAGATATCATAAATTTACTGATAAAATATTAGGGAATACTATCGATAAGGAAATATTAATTCTCTCATAAAACTGACAATTTTGAGGTTACAAAAATATTTCTTACTGCATATTGCTATCTGTAGTTCCCAAAAATGATTAACAGTCGTGCTGGACCCACTATTTTCAGAGTCTACTAGCACATGTGTGACCAACCTACTTGTTTCAAGGTTCTAAGTACACTGAAGAGTTGGGCAACTTACAAAGGGAATTCAAATAATTAATATACATGATTTTAAGGCCTGACCAATCGAAGTTCAATAATGGCCCCTAAACATCAGATCTAATTAAAACTTTTGCGTTATTTGAAGCATCCATGCTCACCTCGGATTGCCCTGTCTGTGTTTATTCTAACAACAACACTCACTTATAAAATAATGATATTCATTACTCCGTACAGCGTTGTTGTTAATAATAAGGAGTATAATAAAACATGTTCGTTAGGATTGTTTATTTGCATACACTGGTAATTATACCCACATATAATTGCAACTTTTTTTCCCCGCTTCATAACGCTTTAAATTATTAACAAACGCGGTATTTACTTTGTTTTACTCACACAAGGTTGTACCCGGTATATCGTCGTAATTATAACTCTAGAGTTTGTTTATAATCGTAACCTTGTGATACACATTCGTTCCATTGGAAACCACAGTATTATAGCTTTAAAAAAGTTTTTCTCTCAGAATGGAAACCGTTGTTGCTAATTCCTTACATTCATGAATAGCAATGTCCAATACTGCTCAGATAACAGAATTCAGTCAATGGTCAATAAACTATCGTGTCACGTTGAGGCAATGATAAATATAATCATCTCCACGGATTATAACAACGTGCGGCATATTTGATGATTAGTTTAGGCAGTATGAATACTCTTCAACTGCAGATTCGAATCAATTGCCGATTAATGTAAGTAAACAAAATTATTTTAGAAATCGGTTGGCTCGAATTCCGGATGGCTCGAGTTTTTGTTGTGGGTCCCCGCGAGTTCGAGCCATCGGGTTTCGACTGTATTATACCAACATGGTTACATCTTTGTGAGTTTACAACTTGTACATATTCATCAGGTAACATATTTTCTACACAGACATGAACAGTGTCAAATAAAACAAAATTTTGTCTATCCCCAACTCTGGCATTAACATCTCCACATGTAAGGAATTCACAAGTGTCATACTCTTACAAATGTTTACGTCTATCGTTACTCTTATTTGCATACATTGATACGATATATAGGATCTGGCATGAGTTTTCGTATCATACCATATTTTATTAAACGAGTTCAGGAATTTTGTTAGTGAGCGAGCCTTTTGCGATGACGGTGTATGCGACGCAATGACTCACTCACACATATAAATATTAAATATGTCCCAAAATGACTATAGGCTACATACACTATCATTTCTCATTAACAATATCAAACGATACAGCGTCAGCGATAAAAAATATGGAATTGTATTATGTGTTCTTTATATAAATAATAAACAGATGGTTACTTAATGCATCGGCTTAGTCAAATGCTTTTAAACACATATAGGATATTGCTCCATTCGCCACTGGATAATGTACTTTATTCACATACATAAACGAGAGCGCCGATGGCGTTGAAAGCCTACTTGCAATTTACAGGGAAGTTGCTGCTGAAGTAAATATTAACGATTTGTGACATCACGAGTCGCCTCCCTTGTTGGTTCATGCTACCAAAAACTTCTATTTTTAGAAACGGGATTTCCAAATCGTGGCGAATGTGAATGGTTTCAAAATGACATGACTATGAAAATTAATACGTAGAATTACATTATTTCACGCATACCATTATGCAACCATCCGTTTTCTTTTCCGACTTGATACATTTACAGCTTTCCATTTAATATTTTACAGATGCAACACTCGTCCAGAATTCGCGCGAATCCATTAAATTCGATGCCACATTTAAAACGTTAGCTCTACTCGTAACGTTAATTTCTGGCTCAAAGTAAATCATTTTAATTTCAATTAACACATTTCTATTACTTTCAAACTCTACTTCATCAAATCCATCGAAAGGCAGGTCAGAATCCATGTCATAAATCAGAAAACATTCATCGTACTCCGCCATTTTTTTCACATTTTCAAAGAATGAAAGTGCTTTATGCCCCACTTCCTGTTGAGAATATGTAAATTTCTATTTATAATTAACCAATGAAATTTTACATATCCTTAAACCAGGGCCTAATGAATTCAGTTATGTAAACATTTGACCTCTCCCAGAACAGTAAACAAAGGAAATAGAAAGTAGGTGTGAGGTCACTATCAACAAGAACAGAATTGTTTTACGAACGAAATTTGTTTTAGTTTCTTAGAAGGTTTTTTCACGTAAAACGGTCTTAGAAAAATTCACTAAAAACGGTGTCAGCAATATTCTTGGAAGAAAACGTTAGAAAAACGTTTCTAAATAAAAAATTGTAAGAATTACCATATACTATATTAAATAGATATTTCGTCTGATTTTTGATCAGGTAAGGCTTCATAATGGTCAACCGTTCCATGTCGGTTTTCGAAATGTAGCTCTAACATAGGCATAGTTGCGTTGCAACTATGCTAAAAACCATTAGTTATGCTTTCAGATAAACATTAAGTTTAGTCTAGTAGTTCGCGTCTGTTTTGATTATTTCCAGTTAATTGTTACATATTTATGTAAGAATTTGCATAAAAACTGACTGGTGTTATAGTTTCGGTAAGCACAATCTTTTTTTATCATGTTATTTCATTAAAAGCTGTTGTCATGCCGACACGAAGCCTATCAAACGCGGCGTCTAGTTCCGCGTATATGCTCATTGAATGGGTTTCCACGCGACTCAAAGTGATAGAATTCAGTTTCTAATTAAAAACATACTTATTTCGATAAAGTTTACGATCCATTTACATGTCTTTAACAAATTTTATAAAATGTAATACGCAACAGCTAGTTTATTAACCTTTTCTTTTTGTTTTAAAAAACACACACAATGAAACGAAATGATATAATTCACGGAAGAAAAAACAAATAATATGGTTCACGTGAAAAAGAAGACAACACGGAAATAATTAAAAAAAACGTCTCTGTAATATTTCTTTGTTATTATTATACTATTCTACTTTACTATTCTATTATAACACAATTTTCAGATGAAGATACTGCAAAGAATCTGGCAAGGTTTCCAAAGACCTTCTTGGTTATTACCACCACTAGTAGGTAGCATTATACAGTTTTCAGTTTAATGTCAATCTACGTTGGTTGTAAGTGCTTATGAAAGTAATTACTGCACACGCATGGCTTTCATCCACTTTGCATCAATAAACTGACAGTTTTCTGGTCGCCGCTTGACATCGATGTGGTTTATTGAATGTAGATCATTTTCATTCATCTAGCTGGATGCGTGCATCTGCCCATCTGTTGAATAAACAACACAACGACAACTACAAGTTATGAATATTGTATGCGAAGTGTGTTTATTAAGAAGAGAACAATAAGCATGACAGTATTTAGATTGCATTCTGATTAGACACTGCCTAAAACATACGTATTCTCGATCTCAAGGGACACGTTAATATTGTTTGCTATGACAATGACATGCGGTACACTATCAGTTCACTTGTTGTTGTTTTTTAAACTATTATTTTATATTGTTTGATTATGCTGACTATTTAGTAGATGTACTAATATTATTTTGCATCCCATTTATTTAACTACTACATGTGAAATCTCCATAGGATACCACAGTTTGCACACTAAACTAATCTATCTCGGAAATAGGCCTTAATTTGTTACAATGAACGTGGCTCTCTGACTATTATGTAAACTGTGTCACAATTTTATTAATCGAACATAATGCTATACTGAGTAAGAATTATTATGCCCAAATGCATAATAATTAACACCTTTATTAATGGTATTACAAGACCTTACATTTAATTATGTAACAATATGTGTCTGTTATTCATGTTATTAATGATAACAACACTGTCATATTACTAGTATGACGTAGATCAAACATACAGTTTTGCATTCATGTCTTCCACAAACAATATAATCGTATCGTTGTTAAGCTGTCGTTCCATGGAAACAATGACGGCATTCTTGATAAGGTAAGCTGTTTCAGAATCGCTGCTTTTGTCTATAGATAGATGAGGTTCATACAATAAATACAAATGAGATTAGCGCTGACATAGATCCTCGGCGTTTGTTTTTGTCTATTAACAAAAACGCAATACATCTGCCATTAATCAAACAAGTGAAGGTCAGGAACGTTTTACTGGATAAACCGATGGATTTGGTTCCTACAAGTTAAAGCGAATGTGGCATCGTTCAGGTAAATGTCAACATGCAAACGAGTTGAAGTATGACATATATCAATGGTAAATGCCGGACACTGATCACACAAATACAGTCAAGTCTGTTTTATGATGTTTTAATAATGGATATGGTCCGTCGTACTAGATAATAATTCGCTCGACCTCCAGGAATGAAAATTAGCAGACAGAACTGTAGCATAGGTATCATTTGACAAGAAGGGAATCACGTTTACTTATTTTGAGCGGCGCTTTACTTTGTTTTGTATATAATTATTATTTTATTTTAATGCCAGTATGTATTGGACCCAATGTGTACTTGACGATGCGTAACTCATTATAAACATGTACTATGTGCTGTACTTTCTGTTTGTATAATGTTCTGTACGTGTTGTTGAAAACAGATAAAAGCAATGTACGAGTATGAGTTTCATTAACATTTCATATGACATAAGCAAACAGGACGTATTTTAAAGCTAATTTTACTTCAATAGTCGGTCGATATACCATCAACTAGTAGTACACACAAGACCGTTACATGTTTCCTTTGGTCATTCCGATAATGTATATTATGTCCAGGTTATTGACCCGTTGACCACACAGTGCGATAATTTCACACAATAAACATAAGCTGGGGTATTAAAGCCGTTCAATATCAGGCGAAAACAATAAGCCACAATGTTCATTAAAATGATAAACCATCTGACTTTATACGTTAATTAAATACTTTTAAAGTGTGTTCCACGCAAAATAACACTTAACATGAATCGTTGATCAAGAACGACACTAGACAGGTATATCTTTGATCGTATAATAACAAAAATAACAAACGATCTGGGCCTGTTGAAATGCCTGCAATATCGAAAATTCCTGGAAACAAAATAAATGGGTAATGCGTTCAGATCAAAGATACAATACGTATATGAATACTTTTCTAAAACAAACATATGTACGAAACATTTCAACAGACCACTGAGTATTGATCGGTTGCTATTCGATCATGGTGGACTTCGTACTTAGAATGAGATATTAATAACGCCATATGTTTGCGACAACATATGTTTCACCAAAAAAAAAATCTTTTGCAAACGTGTTTTTGTGTTCACGGGAATATCTACGCAATCGAACGTAGCTCTCGCACGCAAGAACACCCTTCAATTATCACAGAATAAAACTTGCTTTCAGATAAATATATGAACAGTCGGACATTCAACAGCAAATAAGTAGTACGTATTAAGTCATCAGATTAAGAGACATTACACAATCAAGGTAACGACATGTGTCTTATGGATGGCTACTTTCAATCACAAGTTCTAGAAACTGAAACGTGTACAATTATTTTAATTTTGTTTTTAAGAACGTAAGGTAACTACTGCTTGGTCGTTCATCCAAACCTCCAAACAGAAAAATTGATACGGGTATCCGTAAAGAAACAAAACACTGTTGGTGATTATTGAACTGAATTGTGAGACCTATAGTGCGAACCTAGGTGGTGATAATCAACATGTTCAGAAATAAGTTGTAAAAAATCCTATTTAATCATAAGAAAATGTTTAAACTAATTAGCAAACTAATTATATGTTCTCATAATTCGACATCACTGACAAATAAACTTACTCAAGTTGAAATTCTCCATACGATATTTTCAAGGTCAATGTCCTTTAATAACGTTATACCCGTTCTCAAGGTAGCGGACTATCACGACTGCGAGCTCATTATGGTTATCTGGTTTTCTCACAATGATGAAGATGAGATTCTTCTTAATTTGACATACACTTCAATCTGATTTGAGAAACATGATTACATTGCGTTTCATTTGAAACAGAGCAAAACTCGGTCAGCGATCAATACCAGTGGAGAAAATAGGTTGTGTTTTTATGTGTTCATTGTACCGTTCTTTCGTGATTAAATTAACGTCTCCGTTCTGAACTTGTGTTAATGTTAGGTCGTTTGTGAACCAAAATAAATAGGGTCACGTGTGTTTTCATATCAACTATAGTTGGCAATGTCGTACTGATATAACATAATATTATTGATGACAACATTTGGTTAATGAATATAGGCTACCTTTGGTAGGAGATGAATTGATAAAAACAATCTTCAATAAGGAAATTTGTGTGACGACAAACACGTTTTCGATGCCTCACGATATGGGCTCTGTGTTATTGCTTAAACAAGCTGGTTAATTGCAAATAATTACAAACCACAAGATTGTATCTCAAATAAGTACATCAGGCAATCAACGCAGTCGTTAGTTAATGACGACGTTATATTAAATTTTACTAAAAGCTAAAATCAAGCCAGTACATAAATATTACACACAACTTGACTTGTATGCACGCATTTGTTACACATTATGTATAAATACATAATTATGTACATGTATGCTTTGATATTTATAAACGCATGCACATATAATATATACGCAATACTGAATGCAAACGAATGTCTTCTCCTATATCAACACTGTATTCACATACACCAAAATCACTAACATCATACAGGTACTCAAAGTCTAGGCTGCGTTCTGTTCGGGTATATCAACAGAACCTGTCTTGATTATGTTCATAATTTCTCTAACACATCATCTCGAGTAAAAACAAATAAGAGTGGTTGTCTCTGGCACTTAACCTGTCCCACCAGTTAAGCGATGCCACATTCCTACCACGTTGTTGCTTCATATTTATCAACGCCGATGCGAAACACTTCCTGCAAAAAAGTTGCTTTGATTTATGACTGACCGATGTTGGAAATGGCTAGTCTTGTGTTTAACTGCATTTGTAAGAAAACATAATCCCTCTATAAAATATTGATAGTCGTGGAAATTTTTAATCATAAATATTCTGCACTCTAGTAACTGTGTATGTTATTTTTTTCCACTGGATAAAGGGACCTGTTCACAGATTTTCGTATTTTTTAACAAGAGAGCATTTGTCGCACAGATACGCTCGTCTCTTAAAGAAGAAAGTCAGGTAAAGATTTTAAAAAAAAATCGCTCAACTGATTTGTCTTATTTTTCCTGTGACCTAAAATTGTGACCATAACCTATGGACTTGGTTAAAGAGTGCGCCACTAAATATAATTCTAAGAACTTCCCAGTAATTTTAACCATGTTTTGGCATTGAATTGAGACGTTGACCTAACACCTAGTAACCTGGTTCTTGCGAATGACACCCATCTCATCAGGCTGATTACTTCGCTAAGTTATTTATACATTCATAAATGCTGGGTTATGGCAAATATTTAAGTTCTAGGCTTGTATTAGTATTACGCGTATTTTACCAATTATCGGTGTAAAGCGATACTAACGCTTCATTATTTTAAGGATTTCAATTGAGGATTATCCATTAACGAACCGATATTGTTTTCATTTGCCTGTGACAGCAGAATCTTTCGCTTGCTTGACGATAATGTATACTTTATTGTCAGAAATTGAAAATGTCTTTAAAACGTGTCATTTTGCAAACCTTTGAACAAGTCTCTTTAATGAATTCGTTATTCTGTATTTTAGAGTTGTGTGCTAGTTGATCCTGATGCATATTGTTCTTTTACAAAACTGTGTTTTCAATGAAGCCAATAACTATGTTCGTAAAGGGTGACTGCAAAACTGTGAGTATATACGCATACAAATACAAGTATATTTTAAGGTCAAGGGTGTGATTTGTCGCATATATTTGAGCCGCGTTCAGAAAAAAATGAGCTTAACTCATGTGCTTAAAGTGTCGTCCCAGATTAGCATTTGCAGGCCACACAGGCTAATCATGGACGACACTTTCCGTGTTTATCCATTTTTTTTCTTTTAAAGGAAGTCTCTTCTAAAAGACAATCAAATCCAGGAGGTAAGTGTCGGACTGCGGACTGCACAGGATAATCTGAGACGACTCTTTACGAACAAGCATTATGTCCGGTTTTTCCAGAGCATGGCTTATGTATTCAAATAACAGCGGAACGTGTCAGAACGAGTTGCAGATAATGATCCAAACATAAATGACACACATACATTCAACTTTTTATGAGGTCTTATACCAGTGAATACAACTAGTGCATTTCTTGCGTCATAAGGACTTTGCGCCAATTTGATACTTTGACTCAATTTCGTTTCATTCAAATATTGTAACAAAATGTGTCACTGATTCATTTGCTTCATGGTTTGTTAACAGTATTTAAAGCTTTCAGATGTTTGATTTGTTTATTGCATGTGCAAAAGCTGCAACGTTGTGCATTTGCACACGTTGCCATGTTGTGCATTTAACTTGACCGTATTCACCTGTTATAATGACGTATGTTTACTAGCTACTAAGCAAATCTGTTACACTGTTATCGTCAGCTGATGATCAACAACACGTTTGCGAAAACCAAATACTTTCTATAAGGTTGTGAGGTATGTGATTATTGGGACTGTAAGACAAACTGGTAAACATATTAGATTACTATGACGTGCAGAAGGAAAAGTTAAAAGAGCGGCTCAGCCATATGTTAAGATATATAATATATATACATGCGTTGTGCAATATATAATCATTATGTAGTTTACTACCGTTTTTATTTAAGACGATTCTTTTTTCATATCATATATCAGCTTATTTAATCGACGCAATCACTAAATAGTGCTGTGTCAGCATGCATATACAATATGTAAGCAAGTAATTGCATTTGTGTTGTGTACAGATTTTGGGCGTACTAATATCACGCGTGCTATGTGGATCATATATCACAAGATCTGTATCCCATAAACATAGAACATTCACTGCATAAAGAGCCATTGATAAGAAAGCATTTCAACTTTAGTGAACCCAATGGCCAGTCTTGGTCCGTTTTGAAATGTTACACATGTTACTCGTGCGTTCATGTTCTTTTATCTAATCAACCTGTCCACTTCACTTGCAATTGTCTTGGATGTATTCCCCCGGTAAATTGCTTGTCCATTCTTAACGAGGTCATGCAGAACAAAGTCTTATTATTATTGATTTGTTTCTGATTTGTTTGTAAAGTGTATCAATCTTATCAATAGTGAATATTACAAACGCTTATCAAGGCAAATGGTCAGTTGGTTCTTCTCAATTAGGATTGAATTAAAAAGTGGTTCAGTCGTCGACTTTTAACATCACATTGTTGAATTATCCTTCTTGTTTACTTTAAATCCTTGGGCAAACGCTACTGAAAACATAAGCCGCAATCTGGGAAAACCGGACTTAATGCATGTGCGTTTAGTATTATTCCAGATAAGCATATTAAGTCGGCAGATGCTGATCAGGGACGGCACTTTTTGCTTTTATGGAATTTTTCGTTAAAAAGAAGCCTCTTCGTAACGAAAATCCAGTCTAGACGGAAAGTGTCGTCCCTAATAAGCCTATGCGGACTGCACAGGCTAATCTGGGACGAGACTTTACGCACATGCATTTAACCACATTTTCGCAGAGCGAAGCTAATACATGGTATTACAAAGCCTGCGCAAATATGTACACATGTATTGTGTACATAATTATTGTCAAAATGCTCCAGATATGTTGCACTATTAGACACATGTCAATGCTCAAGCAGTGTACATGTTTTTATTAAAACAATGTCCATTCTTAAGACACTCTTGATGTTCGTCCATATTGGTATTTGGTAAGCAATCGATTACTCGATTTGAAAGAATGGCTTGCTTATGAATACATATTTTGTTACACTATGTTATGGCGTTTATACAAACATAAACAACAAAATAATGATAGTAACAGAGCAACACTGGTATTAATATGAAGAATGAACTGAAACTTGCTGTCCATATTTTCTTGAAAAATCTATGTTTGGAACGATTTTGTTTCACAATGACCTGTTTTACGTTTAACACATTTTTTAACTTCACCTGAAGCCCCATTAGCCTCATTGAGATCATAGAAATGATCATATAAGGAAGAACGTACAATTGAAACCAGCAGCAATCAAATATGACATAACGGCGGAAGTCTTGAAACATTTAATTAACAAGTAACTGGATAGCCTTGTTTTTGCTTTTAATCATGCCGGAACAATAGCCACAGTATAATGGTGTACCTTGTTACCAATAAATACAAGCGAATCGAAATACTTAGACAGATATTAATGAGATACTTCAGCTTTGGGGAACAAAAAGTTGCAAAAGGCTCACTAAGATCCTGCTGCAATAAAGCCCTCTGGATCGTAACACAATCGCAATACAAAGGTGCTCGTAAGTAATTAACAACGCGTTGATACCTATTATCGGGTTTCAAATTGCCTTTAAATTTGCTAGCATATGCTATGGGGCTTAGGCACTTATTGTTGTCCTTTTCCTTTATGATAATTTAATGCTTGGACCTTTTTACGATTTAGCGAAACGTATTGGCTGTCACGATCTATTTTCTGCTAAATGGACATTGCCCCAACGATGTTGCCTTGAATTTCTGACAAATTCGTGAAAATGACACATCTGTTCCTCTTTCAAATGTGACGTTTTCCCCTTCCTTTAAAAAAGCTGTCAGTGACACTTATAAAATAATGATATTCATTATTCCGCACAGCGTTTTTAATAATAAGGAAGTATAATAAGAACATGTTCGTTATTATTGTTTATTTTTAGATTCTGGTAATTATACCAAAATATAATAACAACGTTTTATTTTCCGCTTTAAAAACGCTTTATATAATTATCTCGTATGTATTTACTGTGTTTTACTGAAACAAGGTTGCACCCGGTATGTAGTCGTAATTATATTTAAAATTTACAACGACAAAACTCCTAAAGCTTGTTTATAATCGTTACCCTGTGAATAAGCATTCGTTCCCTTGGAAACCACAGTATTATAGCTTAAAAATAGGTTTTCTCTCAGAATGGGAACCGTTGTTGCTTAGTCCGTATAGTCATGAATAGCTATGTTCAATAGTGCTCAGATAACAAAATTCGGCCAATGGTCAATAACCATTTACTATCGGGCCACGTGAAGGCAATTAAAAATATAATCCTCTCCACGGGTTAGAACAACGTACGGCGTAATTTATACAGAACAGAACATAATTTTATTACACACAAACTTTACAGTTTCTAGTGTTAAACAAAATGATAATACGAAATACATGAATACAGTAAGCCGTTTTTTGCAGAAATATCATAATCTAGTTATGGATGGACTTTAAAGATATTTTAACAAAAAATCGTTTTTTTTTCACATGAGTATTTATTTATGGAACTGTTTTAGTATGTCGTTGTAATCAATTAAATAAACATTAAGTTTTAAGGAACACAAAATAATACAATTTGAATCCCAATAAAATAATATGTTAATGTTCACAAAATACCGAATTATATTGATACTTAATGTTCATGCAACAAATATATCAGCAAGTTATGTTTACAATACAGCCTTTCAATTAATGTCATTATGTATTTTATAAGTATTATACCAAAATTTAGGTGAATACAGCACACACAAAAAAAGCGTTCAATTTCATTTCATCCAAAATTGACCAGCTCTTCACTCTTTCGGGTATCGTCACCCTCATTTGCATACATTTATACCATACTAATCATTTAAATGCTATCACATTATCCAGCATACTTAAAGGTCGTTGAACCATAGTAATATGAAAGAACCATTCAGGCTGTATTGACAGAGATATAGAGAATACTATGTTAGTGTGATTGTGTACTTAAATTTATCCCACGAGTGAAGAAAGATTTACATGGCGAGGCTTGCCGAGCCGTGTAAGCCTTTCTGAGACGAGTGGGATAAATTTAAGTACACAATCACACTTACATAGTATTCTATTTATCCTACAAATAATTTAAAAAAACAACATATTTAACCTGTTTTTTTCTGTTTTTCATACCTCTACGTCCCCGATTTAAAAGAAATATTGAAAAAATCGCTGCAGTTTTACCGGGAAAGAATACGACTGTTGTCGTTTGACGTGTTAATAATGACGTCATGAGCACGCGCGCTTAATATTTGTAAAAAATGTTTTTTGCTGTTTGTGTTGCATTTTGTGTTTAAAATATATTACATCTTGGTATCAAATTGTTTGTTTTGTTGAATCTGATTCGATTTTACTAAAAATAAATACTTTATAGTTGATTGCGAGTAATATGACCTTCCTCCACACATGACTAGGTGTGGGATAAACATAAGTGTGGGATAAACCTTATCTTTTCTGTATGGGTTCTATTATGTTCTATAAAATCATTTAGTTGTAGGATAAATATCCATTGCCGCCATAATTTAGAGGATTCCCTCGATGAATTAGCACATCTCAGCGAGTGTTCGTGGTCAGGGGTTTCTCTACCAATAGAGCTGTGCTCTTGTAACTATAGTAGCTTTTTTATGAGATGTGCTAATTTATCGAGGGAATCCTCTAAATCATGGCAGCAATGGATATATCTCTGTCAATGCAGCCTGAATGGTTCTTTCATATTACTATGGTTCAACGACCTTTAAGTATGCTGGATAATGTGATAGCATTTAAATCATGGCGGCAATGGATATATCTCTGTCAAAACAGCCAGAATGGTTCTTTCGTATTACTATGGGGTATGTTTGGTCAACGACCAATAGTAATGCATGTCAGATGATACAGATAGCATTGATTTGTATTGGATGCAATGACGTGGAAAACCAGATAGTGTTCTTGCATACATGTTCGTGATATTGTATGACCAGTAGTATTCCGATTGGCAAACCGTTTAACTGAGATTGCATTTGTATCACACTTCAATATATGTTTTGCATCTTAATTTGACACAATGAAACAACCCGTCATTTTGGTATGAATATAATGCGAAGTCAATGTATATAAATATATATAAAATGTCTGGCCTTTTTTACATTTAATTGTCCAGTATTATTCATTATGATTTTGTTAAATTATGTAGGGTTTTACGTATAGCTCTCAGTCCTGTTATGAGAATATTCATTTTGCATGCTGTGGGTGCCAGCTGCTGTTCTAAATTGTGCGTTTATTCTTGGACATAAGAACCTTGAAACTGTTCACTTAACGCTGGTCAATATTCGCAAATAAGTATAGAGTTCGCTGACCGACATTGTGTCGGTCGCTGACCCCACTGCCCACTGGTCAGCTCGGTAAAAGTATCTGTTCGTCCGATATATTAAAAATAGCGAGTAATGGGAGATCAAAAGTCTGCAAAACAACTAACAGGGAGAAAATTGAATTGCTTTTACACAAACGTGCATGACCTTTCTAAAATTAAACTGTTGAATATGCTTGCATGTTGTCGTATGTATGTATTTATGAATGTAACAATTATATTCTTATATTATGTTTTACTGAACGAATAATTTACTTGCTGAGAGCAGTCATGCAAGCTAACACTGAACATCCTTATTCGTTGTTCAACAATAACACCAGCCATACATATATTTCGTATCATAAGAACAAAAATAAATATACGAGCTTGGCCTGTTGAAGTGACTGCAAAAAAAACAAGACATATGTAGGTCATGCTTTCAGATGCTGAGGTTTTGAAGAGACATTGTTAAAACGAAACATTTCATGAAACAAACCATTGTTGGCGGATATTGAACTGAATTTTGAGACCTACAGTGCGAACCTATTTGGTGAAAATAAACATGATCAGCAACAAGTTATAGAAACGCCTACATTATCAAAAGAAAATGGTTAAACTTAATTAGCAAACTGATTACATGTTCTCATAATTCGACAGCACTGGCAATGTAATGTACTACAGTTGAAATTCCCCATACGATATTTTCAAGGCCAATAACCTTTAATAACGTTAAAACCGTTCTCAAAGTAACGGACTATCACGCCTGCCAGCTCATAATGAGTATCTGGTTTTCTCACTTTGAGAATCTTCCTCATTTCCCATACACTTCAAGCTAAATTGAGCAACATGATTACATCGCGTTTCATACAAAACAGAGCAAAACTCGGTCAGCGATCGATACTAGTGAACAAAACACAACTGTTGGCGATATTTCTTTAATAGGGTTGTGTTTTTTGTCTGCGTTCATTTTGGTTAATATCATTTGATGACGTAAGTTTGATTGAGGTTGTGAGCAGATGTTGCAATATTTATTTAAAGTGTGTGATTATATGTCAGATCTTAGCTGCCCTAAGTATTAGATATAGTAGAAATACAACTATAGACCATTTTCAGGATAGAACTTATTGTTACCACCCGTAAGTCGTTTATTTATGGCAAGTGACCCGTGGCATATACAATACAGGATAAAACAAACACACACCTTACATAAAATGATTACAGCTGGGGTCGACGCCTTGATCACAACAGAAAGCATATGAACCTAAAATACAAGTATAATAACGAGAAAAATATTTTGAAAATGCAACAATATAGACTCCCTGGTCAAAACTAACGCTTTCACCACGCGTGCATGCATACATTCACTTTGCTTACAGCAGATTCACGTAAATGATCTACATCATGATTTTTGACGGACAATTGGAGAAACACACAGGGAGAGTGAGAAATCGTCAACCTGTGAATAGCAGCATTTAAAATCACGAACTCAATATCCTTTTTCTAATACTGAACTTTATCCATGATACATTATAATTATTTCATCTTAATATCAAAACTGCATGTAAACTC
Organism: Dreissena rostriformis; assembly: GCA_007657795.1. Classification (NCBI taxonomy): domain Eukaryota; kingdom Metazoa; phylum Mollusca; class Bivalvia; order Myida; family Dreissenidae; genus Dreissena; species Dreissena rostriformis. The sequence continues at coordinate 105,737 of VMBQ01003055.1, forward strand.
TACACAAATGATATGTAAGATGTATTATATTATCATTATGCCATTATGACGCAAGAAGCACACGCAATACTTCACCGTCAATGCATAAGTAAAGTAACGTTTCGGTTTTTAACTCGTTTTTATGTTCAGTCGTTATTATTCTGTCTGCTATTATTCATTGAAGTCGCACTTACGTATTCTCCTAACCGAATGACAACATTAAGGCTGGTTAACCAAATTAACAAGGTCATATGTGTTTTCATCTCAGCTATAGTTTGCAAAGTCGTATTTACATCAGATATAACAAAATATTATTGATGACCGTTTTTATTAGTACAGGCTACGTTTGGTTGGAAATAAATAGAAAAAAGTCACCTGTTACTTGTATGAAAAATTGGTGTTTTCGATGTCAAACGAAATGGATTGCCTGTGTTCTTTCTTAAACCATCTGATTAATTGCAAATAAATACAAAACCACACGATTTTATTTTAATTGTGCACATCAGACAATCAACGCAACCATAATTAAATGAAGACGTTATATGTACTAAACGCTACAATCGAGCGACAAGCCAGTTTCTAAATATTGTACACAGATTGATAAATATATAATCTCATTTGCTTAGCAATTGTGTATAAATAGATAACTATGTTCATGTCTGTGTGAATTGATGTCCTATGATATATGTACGCGCATGAACATAATTATTGCGAATAATGAATGAAAAAGAATGCCTTCTCCTATATCAACACTATATTCACATAAATCAAAAGCGTAAACATCATACAGGTACTCAAAGTCTGAGCTGCGTTCTGTACGGGTATATCAACAGAACCTGTCTTGATGATGTTTATCATGTCTCTAATACATCATCTCGAGTACTTCTAATGAACAGGTAACTAATTAGAGTTTTTTTTGGCACTTAACCTGTAACTGATGCCATATGTCTAACCCGCTACATTGCTACATATTAATCAACGATGATGTGAAAAACACCGGCCAATATTGCTCCTTTGATTTATGACTGACAGATTTTGGGAATGGCCACTCCTGTGAACAAGTCCCTGTTATGTATTCGTTATTCTGTATTTTTGATCTCTGTTCCAGTTGAACCTGATGCTTATTGTTCTGTTTACAATTAAACTGTTTTTGCATAGAAACCTATAATTATATTGGCAACGGGTGAATGCAAAACTGTACTTAGACCATTTGTATGGTGGTGTGATTTGTCGTTTATATGTGAGTCCCGCTCTGGAAAATCCAATCTGGGGGGAAAATCCAATCTGGGGGGAAATTGTCTTCCTATATCAGCCTGCACATGCTTATCTGAGACGATACTTTACGCAAATGCATAATGCCCGGTTTTCTCAGAGCGCGGCTAATTTATTCAAATAACAGCGGAACCTGTCAGAACACGTTGTAGGTAATATTCCATGCATAAATCACACACATAAATTCCACTCTTGTGAAGTATAATACCAGTAAATACAAATAGTGCATTGTCATCAATTTGTAACTTTGCATCAAGTTTGATTTCATTCAAATATATGACAGATTTTGTCACTGAGTCATTTGCTTTTAATCCCGCAAACATTCTTTTGGCGATTTCTTTTATTTTGCTACATTTGCACAAGATACCATGTGGTGTCATTGATCTTGACCGTATTTACCTGTTACAATGATGTTTGTTTAATACCTACCTGGCAAATTAAATCTGTTGATCAGCAACACGTTTACGAAAAGCAAATACTTTATATAAGGTTGTGAGGTATGGGATTATTCGGTCTGTTAGGCAAACTGGTACACACATTTGCCTACTATGACGTACAGAAGGAACAGTTTAAAGAGCAAGAGATTAAGCTATATATACATGCGTTGTGCAATATATAAACACTATTAAACGTTTTATATCGTTTTTATTTAAGACGATTGTTTCCGTCATATCATGCATCAGTGTATGTTATCGACGCTATCAATAAATAGTGCTGTGTCAGCATGCATATAAATTATGATAACAAGTGATTGCATGTGCCAATTGTATTTCGTTATTAGAAAAGAAGACCACTATGGTATATACACATTTTGTGCATACTAATATCACGCGTGCGATGTTGACCGGATATCACACGTTTTTTATCCCATACACATAGAACATTCACTACATAACGAGTCATAGATAAGAAAGCAGTTCACCTTTAAGTGAACCCAATGGCCAGCCTTGGTCAGTTTTGAAATGTTACACATGGTACTCGTATATTTATGTTTGTTTCTCTAATCAACCTGTCCACTTCAATTGCGATGGCCTTGGATGTATTCCCCCGGTAAAGTACTTGTCCATTCTTTACGAGATCAGGTAGAACGCCTCACTAGTGTTTATTGGTTTCTGATTTGTGTATAATATACATCAATCTTATCAACCTAGATTGTGAATATTGCAAACACTTATTAAGGCATATGGTCAGTTTAGTATTCCATATCAATGATTGAATTAAAAAGTGGTTCAGTTGTCGATTTATAATAACACATTGTTGCGTTATCCTTCCTGTTTCCTTTAACTCCTTACGCAAACTTTGCTGAAAACATTTCTTGGAAAACTTGACTTAATGCACGTGCGTTAAGTATTATTCCATTATAGCATGTTTAGTCCGCACATGCTAATCAGGGATGACACTGTCGCTTTTATGGATTTTTTCTTTTAAAGGAAGTTTCTTCTCAATGAAAATCCAGTCTAGATGGAAAGTGTACTACTAAGTGAGCATGACGGTCATTACTGAACACACATTGCTTTCCTCAACTTTGCACGAAGAAACTGTCAGTTTTCTGGTCGCCGCTTGACATCGATGTGGCTGATTGAATGAAGATCATTTTCATTCATTTGGTTAAATGCATGCATCTGCCCATTTGTTTAAAAAAAAACAACACAACGACAACAAGTTATGAATATTGTATGCGAGTGTAGTTATTAATACAAGAACAATAAGCATGACAGTATTTAGAATGCAATATATTCCTCTCTGATTAGACACTGCCTAAAACATACGTATTCTCGATCTCAAGGGACACGTGAATATTGTTTGCTATGACAGTAAAATGCGGTACACTATTAGTTCAGTTGTTGTTGTTTTTTAAACTGCTAAGATTTTATATTGTTTGATTATGCTGACTATTTAGTAGATGTACTTATATTATTGCGCATCCCATTTTTTTTAACTACTACATGTGAAATCTCCATAGGATAACACAGTTTGCACATTAAGCTAATCTATCTCGGAAATGGACCTTAATTTGTCACAATGAACGTGGCTCTCTGATTTTTATGTAAACTGTGCAGGAATTATATTAACCAAACATCATGCTATACTGAGTAAGAATTATTATGCCCAAATGCATAATAATGAACAGCTTTATTAATGGTATTACAACACCTTACATTTGATTATGTTACAGTATGTGTCTGGTTTTATGTTATCAATGGTGACAACACTATATCATATTACTTGTATGACGTAGATCAAGCATTAAGTCTTTCATTAATGTCTTCCACTAACAAAATAATCGTATCATTATTAAGCTGTCGTTCCATGGAAGCAATTAGGTCATTCTGTATAAGGTAAGCTGTTTCAGAATCGCTGCTTTTGTGTATAAACAGAACTTGCAAGACATCTTATTGTGTTCCTATAAACAGTAATGTGAAATAATATGGGGTCCTTACAATAAATACAAATGAGATAAGCGCTGACTTATACCCTCAGCGTTTGTTTTCGTCTTTTACCAATAACGCTTTGCATCTGCCGTTAATAAAACAAGTGAAGGTCAGGTCCGATTTACTAGATCAACCAATGGATTTGGTTCCTTAGAAGCGCAAGCAAATGTGGCATCGGTCAGGTAACGGTCAGCAAGCAAACGGGTTGAACTTTGATAAATATCAATCGTAAAAACCGGACAATGATCACACAAATACAGTAAATTCTGTTTAATGGCATGCTCCGTCGTACAAGATAAGACTTCGCTTGACTTCCATGAATGATTGGTGATGATTGGCAATTAGCAGACAGAAATGTATCAGAGGTATTATTTGACTTAGGAGGGAATCACGTATACTAATTTAAAGGCGCTTTACTTTGTTAAGACTATACTTATTATAATACCAGCACGTGTTGCACTCATTATGTACTTGACGATGCACACACAGCTCATCATAAAACATGTATTATGATCTGTACGTGCTGTTTATATATTATGTTATGTACTTTCTGTTGAAAACCGATAAAAGCCATGCACGAGTACAAGTTTCATTAAGTATGCCAGATGTCATCAGACCGATGTTTGGTCGGGGAATAGAAATAATATAATAATATATCCTGGTAAAACTTTGCGTGGAGAATTTCGTTGTCAATTTGTATGTTACTGAACAAGAAGTACATACAAATTATTTTTAATTAATTTCTCTTGAATAGTCGATCGATAGACCATCGACTTGTAGTAAACACAAGACCGTTAGTTTGCTTTGGCCATTCCGGTCATGTATATTCTGTCAAGGCTGTTGACCCGTTGACCACACAGTGCGATTAATTCACAATATAAACATTAACCGGCGTATTAAAGCCGTTCAATATCTAACGGAAGCAAATAGCCGCAAGGTCCGTTAACCTGATAAACCATCTGACTTTGTACGGTTATAAAAGACTTTTAGCGTGTGTTCCAAGCAAGATAACACTAAACATTATTCGTTGCTCAAGAACGACACGAGACATATATATCTTTGATCGTATAAGAACAAAAACAACACTTGTAAAAACATAGGACCTGTGCCTGTTGACATGCCTGCAATAAAACATTCCGCGAAACAAAATTAATGGGTCATGCGTTCAGAACAAAGATGCAATACTTATCTGAATACTTTTCCAAAACAAACATCTGTACGAAAACATCAAAACAGACCACTGAGTATTGATCTGTAGCCATTCGATCATGGTGTAGTGCATTCATACTAAGAGTGAGATATTTATAACGCCATATGCTTGGGCAAACCTATGTTTCATTAAATAATATTTTCTCACAAACATGTATTTATTTTCAAGTGAATATCTACGCATTTCAAACGTAGCTATCCACACACGAACATCCATTCAATTATCGCAGAATAAAACTTGCTTTAAGATAAATATATAAACATTCGGATATTCAAAAGTAAGTAACACAGAATTAAGTCATCAGAATAAGAGACCTTAAACAATCAAGGTAACGACATTTGTCTGATGGATGGCTACTTTTTCATCACCAGTTATTGTAACTGAAACGTGTACAACTATTGGCCTTATTTGGAGAACATAAGGTAACTGCTGCTTGTTCATCAAAAAATAAAACGCTGCGTGTCTCTGTAAAGAAAACAAAATACTGTTGGTGATTTTTTAACTGAATTGTGAACCTACAGTGCAAACCTATGTGGTGAAAATCAACAACATCAGTAAAAAATTGTAAAAACGCCTATATTATCAAAAGAAAATGGTTAAACTTAATTAGCAAACTAATTATATGTTCGCATAATTCGACTTTACTGGCAAAGGAATTTGCTCACGTTGAAATTCTCCAAACGATATTGTCAAGGCCAATGACCTTTAATAAAGTTACACCCGTTCTCAAAGTAACGGACTATCACGCCTGTGATCTCATTATGGTTATTTGGTTTTCTCACAATGATGAAGATGGGTTTCTTCTTAATTTGACATACACTTCAAGCTGAATTGAGCAACATGATTACATAGCGTTCTATTGAAAACAGAGCAAAACACGGTCAGCGATCAATACCAGTGAACAACACACAACTGTTTGCGTTATTTCGTTATTGGAGAAATATAGGTTGTGTTTTTCTGAGTTCATTTTGGTTTAAAACATTTAATGACGTATTGTTGAAAGGTTTTGTGAACAATTTTTGTAATATATATTTGAGTCGCGCTCTGTTTAAACAGTGCTTATGCGTAAAGTGTCGTCCCAGATTAGCTTGTGCAGTCCGCAACGGCTTATCAGGGACGACATTTTTTGCTTGTTTGGATTTTTTCGTTTATTTAAAGAAGTCTCTACTAAACGTAAATCTTGTCTCGGCGGAAACTTTCGACTCTGATTAGCGTGTGCGGACTTCACAGGCTAATTTGGGACTACACTTTACGCAAATGCATTAAGTCCCGAGTTTACAGAGCGCGGCTCATTGGAAGTACGTGATTCAATTTCAGGTCCTGGCTGCTTCAAGTATTGGATACAGTTGAAATGAAACAATAGAAACATTATCATGAAAGAACTTCTTGTTACCACCCGTCAGTCATTTATTTATGGCAAGTGCCCCGTGGTCAATACAATACTGGATAATACATACATCAACAAACTAAACACAAAACATATTAAAACTGGGGTAGACGCCTTGATCAGAACATCGCATAAAAATTCATATGAACCTAAAATACAAGTATACTAACGATAAAGAATATTTATAAAAAAACAAAACAAAAAAAAAACATGTTTGTCTCACCGGGATTTAAACCTGGACTCCCTGGTCAAAGCCAGTGCATTTATCATGCGTGCATTCATACATTCACTTTGCTTACAGCAGGTCCAAACCTGAGACTCCCTGGTCATTCATATATTCACTTTGCTTACAGCAGGTCCAAACCTGAGACTCCCTGGTCATTCATATATTCACTTTGCTTAGAGCAGATTCACGAAAGCGTCTACATTATGATTGTGTGAAGGGAAAATGTAGAAAAAAATGGGAAGATTGTGAAATCGTCAGCCTGTGATAAGCAGCATTTCAAATCACGAACTCAAGTTCCTTATTTCTAATACTAGTACTCAACTTTATCTATGAAGCATTATAATTATTTCCTCAATACGTGTCTTAACTGTTTATTTTGAGCATCTAATATGTATTAGCTTACAATTTTGCTGCCATGACACAAGAAGCACACGCAATACCGTTCAGTCATAATTAAATTAACGTCTCCGTTTTAAACTCGTTTTTATGTTAAGTCGTTATTATTATGATTGCACTTTATTCATTGAGGTCGCAATTAGGTATTTTCCTTATCGAATGAAAACATTAAGGCTGGCGAACCAACATAAATATGGTTAAATGTGTTTTCATCTCAACTATAGTTTGCAAAGTCGTGTTTACATCTGTTTTAACATAATATAATTGATGACAATTTGTTAATCATTAACTACGTTTGGTTGTAAATGAATTGAAAAAGCAATCTTAAAGTCACTTATATTCGGTGACAGCAATGGTGTTTTCGATGTCATACGACATTGGCTGCCTGTGTTCTTGCTTCAAGAATCTGACTAACTGCAAGCAATTACAAACAACAAGATTGTAAATCAGGCAACCAACGCAGAGGTGAGTTAATGACGACGTTATATTTGGTAAAAGCAAAAATCAAGCGGCAAGACAGTAAAAAAATATTGTACACAAATTGATTTATGTACTCATTTGCTAAACAATTGTGTATACATTCATAATTATATGCATGTGTGTGTAATGTGTGAATTGATGTCCCATGATATACATATATATATNCAGGTACTCAAAGTCTGGGCTGCGTTCTGAACGTGTATGTCAACATTGATTTATGAAGTCATTTGCTAAACAACTGTGTATACATTCATAATTATATGCATGTGTGTGTAATGTGTGAATTTATGTCCCATTATATATATAATAAAAATATAAATAATTCTGATGATTAATTTATGAAAAAGGATTTGTCTACTCTATCAACACTGTATTCACATACACCAAAAGCATTAACATCATACAGGTACTCAAAGTCTGGGCTGCGTTCTGTGAGGGTATATCAACAGAACCTGTATTGATTATGTTTACCATGTCTCTAATACACCATCTCGAGTAATTCTAATGAACATGTAACTAATAAGAGTGGTTGTCTCTGGCACTTAACATGTCCCACGAATTAACTGTTGCCAAATTCCTACCACGTAGTTGCTACATATTAATCAACGCCCCTGACGATTATGTTCCTTTTATTTATGACTGACTGATTTTGGGAATTGCAAGTCCTGTGTTTGACTACATTTGTTGGAACATAAAAGCTCTCTATAAATGAATGATAGTCATGGAGATATTATAAATATTCGGTACTCTGGTAACTGCGTTTTTTTTTCAATTGGTTAAAGAGACTTGTTCGCATATTTTCGTATTTTTTGAACAAGAGAGCATTTGTCGCAAAAATAGACCCGTCTGTTAAAGAAGAAATTCAGGTAAAGATTGAGTAAATTCTCAATGGATTTTTCTTCTTTTACATTTGACCTTAAATTATGACTTTGAACTAGGGACTTGGTTATAGAGTGCGCGACTAAATATAATTCTCATTACTGCACAGTAATTTTGAAATATGTATTTGCTCAAGACTATGTTTTGACATTGATTTGTGACATTGACCTTACACCTTATGACCTGGTTCGTCCGCGTTCGTTACATCCGTCTCATCATGCTGGTTGCTGTTGTTATGTATAAATTAATCCATGCTGAGCTCCGGACAAAATATTTAAGTACGGAGGTCATGATAGTATTACGCGTAATTTACAACTTATCGATGTAAAGCGTCACTAACGCTTCATTATTTTTCAGATTTTAATTTCGGATTATCTATAAACGAACCGATACTGTTTTCATTCTTCTTTGACCTGAGAATTATTTCGCTTCCTTGAATATAATGTAGACATTATTGTTATAGACAATTTCTTTGAAACGTGTCATCTTGCCAAACTGTGACAGGTCCCTTTAATGAAAACGTTATTCTGTATTTTTGAGTTGTGCGCCAGTTGAGCCTGATGCATGTTGTTCCTTTTGCAAAACTGTGTTTGCATATAAATCTATAATTATGCTCGTAGTGGGTGAATGCAAAACTGTGAGTAGACCATATGTATGTGCACAAATAAAGTATATAGCACGTGCAATTGTGTGATTTGCCGTATATATTTTAGCCGCCCTCGGGGAAAACCGGGCTTTATTCATGTGCATAATGTGCCGTCAAAGATAAGCCTTGCAGTCCGCATAGGCTAATTAGGGACGACTCTTTCCGCTTTTATGGATTTTTTTTATTTTAAATTAAGTCTCTTCTAAGCGAAAATCCAATCTAGGAAGAAAGTGTCGTCCCAGATAAGCATGCGCAAATGATTTTATGGGACGAAAATTTACGCAAAATGCATAATCCTCGGTATTATGCTCGGCTCATTTATTCAAAAAACAGCACAACGTCTCAAAACAGGTTGCAGGTAGTGATCCACGCATAAATCACACACATAAATTCCCCATCTTTTATTAGATATAATACCAGTTAATACAAAAAGTGCATTTCTTCCGTCGAAAGGACTTTGCATCAGTTTGATACTTTGCATCAAATTTGATTTTATTCAAATCTTACAAATTTTGTCACTGATTCATTTGCTTCTAAACCCGCAAACCGTATTTTGACGATTTCAGATCTTTGATTTGTTTACTACATTTGCAAAAGTTGCCACTTGGTGTCATTGACCTTGGCCGTATTTACGTTACAAAGACGTATGTTTACTAGCTACACGGTAAATCTGTTACACTTTTATCGTCAGCTGTAGATCAACATCACATTTGCGATAAGTCAATACTTTCTATAAGGGTGTGAGGTATGTGATTATTGTGTCATTGTAAGACAAACTTGAAAACTAATAACATAACTATGACGTGCAGAGGGAACAGTTTAAAGCAATATGTTATGATATATATATATATATATAATAAAAGTAAAAACACGTGTCTGGGATTTTAAATATATATTGATATAGCCAACGCGTTTCGCACAGCTCATCATGGCATAATGCAATATATTACAACCTCAAAATTTCATGGAGATTTATATTTATAATATATATATATTTACATGCGTTGTCAAATATGTATATATAATATTAAGTTTACTACCGTTTGTATGTAAGACGAATGTTTCTTGTATAGCATGTATAAGTGTATTTTAATCAACGCAATCAATAAACAGTGCTGTGTCAGCGTGCATATGCATTATGTAAGCAAGTTTTTGCATTTGTAAGCTGTATTTCGCTAAAAGAAAAGAAGACCACTGTGGTATGTATATATTTGATCCGTACTGATATAACGCGTGCGATGTGGACCGGATATCACAAGATCTTTATCCCATAAACATTCACAGCAAAACGAGCCATTGATAAGAAAGCAGTTCACCTTTAAGTGAACCCAGTGACCAAACTTGGTCAGTTTTGAAATGTTAAACATGGTATTCGTGCGCTTATGTTTGTTCATCTAATCAACCTGTCCACTTCAATTGCAATGGCCTTGGATGTATCCCCCCCGGTAAAGTGCTTGCCCATTCTTTACGAGGTCTGGTAGAACAACGTTTAAGTATTATTGATTTGTTTCTGATTTGTTTGTAAAGTGTATCAATCTAATCAATCTAGCTTGTGAATATTGCAAACACTTATTCCGGCATATGGTCAGTTGGGTTTTCTCAATCAAGGATTGAATTAAAAAGTAGTTCAGTGGTCGATTTATAATATCACATCGTTGCGTTATCTTTCTTGTTTCCTTTAACTTACGCAAACTTTGCTGAAAACATTTCTTGGAAAACTGGACTTAATGCACGTGCGTTAAGTATTATTCCATATTAGCATGTTCAGTCCGCACATGCTTATCAGGGACGACACTGTCGCTTATATGGATGTTTTCTTTTAAAGGAAGTCTCTTCTTAATGAAAATCCTGTCTAGATGGAAAATGTCGTCCCTGATAAGCCTATTCGGACTAAACATGCTAATATGGGACGAAACTTAACGCACTTGTATTAAGCCAGTTTTTTTTACCAGGGACTGGCTCATTATATTATAATTAAATATAACCAATATTTACATTAAAACAGAAAGGTAGCAAAGACATGGTTAAGTTTGCAACAAAATAAAGATGAATATAAACATGACAAGGGTTAATTTAATTCCATTGTTCCATATCTAAAAACACGTTTAATTAATTTATTCATCAGCTTTGTCAAATGTTTATTAACATATATAGGATATTGCTTAATTCGCCGCAGGAAAATGGGTTTTTTATTCACATAAATTAACAACCATTACTTATGCGTACTTTCAGAGACACGCTCAGTTGAGTCTAGTATATTGCGTCTGTTTTGATTATATCCGGTTAAATGTTACATATTTATGTATGAATTTGCATTAAAACTGATTGTCGTAATAGTTTCTGTAAGCAAAACCTTTTGTAATCATGTTATTTCATTAAAAACTGTTATCATGCCGACATGTAGCTTATATACGCGGCGTTGAATTCCGCATATGCTCATTGAATTGGTTTCCACGCGACTCAATTAAAGTCAAAGAATTCTGTTTCTTTTTAAAAACTTTCTTATTTCGATGCAGTTTGCAATTTTCATTTACATTTCCTTTATACATGTTATTAATTTAATACGTAACAGTTTTGCCTTTTAAACTTTTCTTTTTGTTTTCGAAAACACACACAATGAACAGAAATGATATAATTCACGGATGAGAAGCAAATAATATGTTTCACGTGAAAAGGATGACAAAACGGAAATAATTGAAAAACGTCTTTGTAATACTTCTATGTTATTATTATACTATTTTACTATAATATTCATTTATTACACAATTTTTAGATGAAGATATTGCAAAGAAACTGGCAAGGTTTCAAAAGACCTTTTTGGCCATTACCACCACTAGTAGGTAGCATTATACACTTTTCAGTTAACTGCCAATCTACGTTGGATTTAAGTGCGCTCGACAGTCATGGCTACACACTCATTGCTTTCCTCATCTTTGCAGGAATACATTGACAGTTTTCTGGTCGCCGCTTGACATCGATGTGGTTATTGAATGTAGATCATTTTCATTTATCTGGTTGGATGCGTGCATCTGCCCATCTGTAGAATAAACATCATATTTGACCAGCAATCGAAAAGATGTGTCACAATCTTCTCTAAAATTCGCTTAAAGGGGCAGTCCAACAGATTTTGGCATGTATTGAAGCTTGTCATTAAATGCTTTAAATGCTTTATATTGATAAATTTAAACATTTTAACTAAAAACCTCTTGTAAAAAAAGAACAAGAACACAATTTAAAAAAAGGAAAAAAAGTAACCCTCAACAGGGCTCGAACCACTGACCCCTGGATTAATCCTGGAGTAAAAAAGCTATCTGCTAAGACCACTCGACCATCCACGCTCATGTTTGTACCGATGTATTTTTTTTAGCTATATAAGCAATCCTGGGCCCCGTTTCATCAACGATCGCATCGCAACTTTAATGCCAAAATATCGCACATTTCTTATTGCATCGCA
>VMBQ01003056.1:11354-64445 GCA_007657795.1 Dreissena rostriformis
TAATAAGATTAAGTTACCTTTCTCTTGACGTGACCCAGAAACTTATTTGGAAAAATCGTTGGGAAAAATGTTTTGACCAAGTTAAGTTTCATGAAGTTTTGGCAATAATCATGGCATCTAGCATCTAGTGTTCAGATTTGGCCGAGATATCGTGAGAATAAATATTTTGACAAATTTTCATGAAAATTGAGCAATAAATGCTGCTTTAGAGTGTTGACAAGTCAAATAATGACAAGGCAAGGTGCAGGACGGACAAAAGGCAAACACAAAAGCTCACCATGAGCACATACATGTATTGCTCAGGTGAGCTCAAAAGAGCATGTTCAATTTGTTTGTGATTTTGAAGAGTAAATGTTTGTAACTTCGGATGACAGGAAATTAACCCGAAAAAGGTGGATTGGGGTTTAAAATGTTTGGCATATCTTGTTTCAGTTTTGCGATCTTGTGTCGGACAAGAGACAGAGAGCGATGAAAGTCATACCTGTGTCTGTGAAGCATTTTCATCATCTCCTTTCTGACAGTCATAAACGTAGTCAAAAGCGAAGTTTCTCAGTCGAGATCTTGTGTCGCCAAAGTCAGGTATCCCAAGGACCTATAGTAGAAAGCATAACAAACATGATAAAACAATATAACCATGTTTGTAGACTTAAGAATTATAGTTTTGATGATTAAGCAATTTTGACCTCAACAGTTTACATGTGGTTTACATTAACAGCGTATGTGGAAAATTCCACTTTTTTCGAACATTAATTTCCACACTGACCTGGAAAACATGGGTTAGTGCGTAATCTGAAAGCTTAAGGGTCGAACAAGTAGGTTAAAATTGATTTTAAGACCGTTAAGATTGGCTTTTAAGTGTGATTAACAATAAATAGCTATGATTAATTACTTATATATGATGGCTTATGTTTGACTTTATTAGTCCAAAATTACAATTAATTTCCGTTCAAAGGATTTTGTCAGGACATAGTGGCACCATTCATTTTGTTTATGACCATGAATGAATGCTTATGCTTTTTTCTTTTTAATGGTATACGGATAGATGTGAAAATATTTGTTGGATTAAAAGACTTTCAGATAAGTCTAATAAGAAGTTTATTTTTTTAGCAGAGCCCAATTACATAGAGAAATTGTATTATGCATATCATAACTAAAACAGTTTTAAAGGAACCAAATGGATCTTAATGTAATCAAAGACAATTTTGAGAATCAGTGCATGGTACAGGCACCTTCACTCTTTCTTTAACATGTATAAAGTGATTGCATTTTTTTTTAATTTTCTTGTGCAAAGCAAACTTACTAGTATAAAATTGATTGCAATGAAAATTCATAATTATATCAATAGACCTTTGAGTTTTCTGTCAATTAATAAGCAAAATAAAATGTTTTTCCCACTTTGAAGGTCAAGATCACCCTTTTGGATCAAAAGTTGAAAACAATACTTTGGGGACATTCATCACTTACGGTACAAAGACAGCACTTGTTATTTCATGTTTTTTTAACCCTTTGCATGCTGGGAAATTTGTCGTCTGCTAAAATGTTGTCTGCTGAATTTCTAAAATTAGCATTTTCTTCGATTTTTTTCAAAGAATACTATCAGAATAGCAAACAGTTTGGATCCTGATGAGACGCCACGTTCTGTGGCGTCTCATCTGGATCCAAACTGTTTGCAAAGGCCTTCAAAATCCGGTTCAAGCGCTCAAAGGGTTTATTTTGGTTTAACTGCAGTATTTCGCTTGAATAATAACTTCTTACTTCATTTCACAAAATTTGGGTTTGGCATAAATGACGATTCTTTTTATTTATTGTATTCCTGCAGGATCCAGATCAAAAAAGTTACAATAAAATACTGAAAATTATCTTTACTCTTCTCTGTGGTATATTTCATTGTTTGAAACAATTTATTACCAATTTAAAATCACTGATATATACCTATAACCACAAGAATGCATAACATAACAGTTTAAACTTCTAGGTTTAATCATTTTAGATAACAATAATTTTTACTGGGTGTGCCTTACAAGGATATTAATTCAAATTTCATTTAACTTGCACATGGCACTTATTGTATTACCAAAGACATGGTCATAATAAAAAGATCACATGAGAAGATTTTATCCCTTGCAGTTATAATTGATCAAATTATTTACGTGTTGGAATTCAAAATAAAATTGCAATTAAGTACAAAATAGGTATTTGTACAGTAATGTCCAAAACATTTAAATTATTCAGAAGGATTAAGACATTCCTATCCTAGTATTAAAATGTATAAGAGGAAAGGATTGATTAAAAAAAAATATTTAAAAAAAATAAAAAAATCTAGTCATGAACTCAAAATGAATCATCCGAACACTTCATAAACAAGAGGGTCAAGATGGCCCTAGATCGCTCACCTGTGAAATGAGCTTGCCCAGTTGCGTGATTTGAACAATCTTTGTCACATATCAAATATCAAAGCTGCGTGCTTTGTGGTTAAAGATAAACAAGTTTTTTCAAGCTTTGACCTGGTCCTTGTTTTTCAACGGACCAGAACCACTTTTGAACTCAACCAACATATCATTAAGACAAACATTTTGACAAAGTAACATGAAGATTGGGCATGAAATGTGACTTCTAGAGTGTTTACAAGGTTTTTCTTTTTTTTACCTAGTGACCTAGTTTTTGACCCAGCATGACTCAGTTTCGAACTTGATCGAGGTATAATCGGGACAAATCTTCTGACCAAGTTTCATGAAGATCGGACAAGAAATGTGGTCTCTAGAGTGTTTACAAGGTTTCTCTATAGCCAAATAAGGAAAACTGCCCCGCCCACTGGGGACCATGTTTTTCAACTGACCGGAACCACTTTTGAACTCAACCAACATATCATTAAGACAAACATTTTTACAAAGTTACACGAAGATTGGGCATAAAATGTGACTTCTACAGTGTTTACAAGGTTTTTCTTTTTGTTTTACCTAGTTTTCGACCCAGCATGACCCAGTTTCGAACTCGATCAAGGTATCATTGGGAAAAATCTTCTGACCAAGTTTCATGAAGATCGGACAAGAAATGTGGCCTCTAGAGTGATTACGAACAAATGTGGACGGACGGACAACGGATGGACGGACGACGGACAAAGCTCACCTGAGCAATCAGGTGAGCTAAAAATGCTATTTTTGCAGACGCTTACCAATTATTCCACAAAAGCAAAGAACAAATTATCTAGTAAAACACCGTAAAACTTTATTGAATAATAAAATCTGACCCTTTTTGGGGGTCTAGCTTTCCACCCCAAAGCTTAGCATTTTTGTTTAAATCTGAAACGGAAGATGTTTGATGTAGCCAATGGCTATGGGGCCCCAATATTACTGGCATTTAAAACCACCATACAAGCCTAGTTCTGGGAAAATAGGGCTTAATGCATGAAGTCCACACAGGCAAATTAGGGACAACACATTCTGCTTAAATAGATTTTTTTTTTTAAAGTAAGTCTCTTCTAAACGAAAATCCAGTTTAGGCCGAAAGTGTTGTTCCTGTGCAGTCTGCACAGGCTAATCTGTGACGGCACTTTTCTCACATGCATTAAGCCCAATTTTCCCCAAACAAGGCTCATTCTTTCTCCCGATACCCAGAATCCACAGTCTGTAATCTCTTGCACCATCTCTTTTTGGAGACACATCAACAAAGAAAACTACACTTCCAATAGGTTGGTACATGTGTCATGTCATCTTATGATGGTTTTAACCCTAAATGCATGCTGGGAAATTTGTCGTCTGCTTAAATGTCGTCTGCTGAATTTCTAAAATTAGCATTTTCTTCGATTATTTTTCAAAGAATACTATCAGAATAGCAAACAGTTTGGATCCTGATGAGACGCCACGTTCTGTGGCGTCTCATCAGGATCCAAACTGTTTGCAAAGGCCCTCAAAATCCGGTTCCAGCGCTCAAAGGGTTAATTTGGGCCAAGTTATTTTTAAATCTTTCAATATACATGTATGGCACGGTTATGGCTGAGACAGGAATTTTTTAATGGAAACCCAGAGAGTGGGACGGACGCACAGATGCACAGACACACACTCGGACAGTGAGACTGCTATTAGTGAGGCGGGGAGGGGGCAGCATTAAAACAGGTGGGGTCCGAGACGACAGGCCGCATGTAACATTCTGGCACGTTGGAAAACATTGCAGTCTAATATTCCCCCATATTCTATAAATAGATGCATTAATTTGCAGATATATATAGGAAAGGATTCATTCTGGGAACACTTCACTGGTCAATTATAAACTTCAATAGCTCTTATCAACATTATTCAAAGATATTGAATTACAATAACAATATAGCAAGTCTTATTATGTAAATAGACAATAATATTATGAACTATTGTAAAGACCTTTTCGTAAACTTGTAAAAACATTGTAAAAGGTTTTCTTTCTTCAAAATTCAAATTAACATTTCTATCTTCTTTAAACAGCAAGATGTGATTGTTAACTGTCAAAAGTTTAATAAGTATATACTGAAAGAAGGATATTTTTGGATGACGCGTTTGTTAACTTGTCAATAGCATGTCTACCAGCATTAATGTCCAAAATGAACGAAGACTTCTATTTCAAAATAATTTTAATAATTTTTAAACATATCAATGTCAACCAGCATTTATATAATATAATTACTGTTTCAGACAATTAATTATCGTTTAGATGTTTGCTCTAGTAAAATATCCGCTTAGTATCTATTTTGGCATCATTATACATATAAAGTGACAAAGGTCATTAAGAAAACAGGCTTTGCAACTTCATTCTCATCAAATATTTGTATCAACTTCATTCTCATCCAATATTTGTATCCAAAAATTGAGCCCTGCTCTTGGAAAACCAGGCTTAATGCATGTGCGTAAAGTGTCTTTACAGAGCAGCCTGTGATGTCTGCACAAGCTAATCAGGGACGACACTTTCCAGCTAAACTGGGTTTTGGTTTAGAAGAGACTTCTTTTAAAATTCCATAAAAGCGGAAAGTGTTGTCCCTGCAAACTGCACAGGCTTATAATCTGGGACAACACTTTACGCACAAGCATTAAGCCCCATTTTCACAGAGCGTGACTCATATGATCTCATTTTTTCATGTCGAGATTATTGTTCACTCCACCCAAAGGAAAAGACCGGCATGTGCCATATTTTATGTCACATGAATTTGACATAAAATTCCAGTTTAGCACATTTGCATTGGAATGTTTTTTAAAGTGCACTTTTTTTTACAGTTTTAATGCACATGAATTTTGTCTGGCAACACGTAGTCATCAAGGCCCTCTTTATTTTAGTTTTAATCTTTGCCATAAAAGGGAAAGATATACGCATTTATGTAGTGTATGTTTCCTTCTATTTAATTCACGTTATATAACTATAAACATTTGCAAGCAAAACCTATAATAAGATATGGGAGTTATCAAGAATTGACAGAAAATTCTGCTGAAAAATCACCTCTGCACATTTGATGACCATAATGGAAGTTAAACCCACTTAGTTAGTACAATAAACACACAAATACATGTCATTAGAGCTGGTTATAAGGTAGGAAGATTTTCTTATTAGTCATTAATAAACTCGGAATATAAACATTATTCTTATAGAATAATACGAGTATACAAGTGAGAGTATATACCAGGTAAGTTAACTCATAATGAATGTACACCACTTAGTGTTTTTTTGTCTAAAGCAAGTGCAATTTGGAATGCATTAGGTAAATAACCAGGTATATATATATTTATTAAATATATTGTACACTCGGGAGTTTTCAACTTACCTTGTGGTGATTTTCTAATCAAAACATCATTAAACAAAAAGTGAAAATAAATTTGAAGTGCCCATTTAACAAAAATGTTGCATACAAAAACTGTTGATCACGATTCTGTTCATCCTAATACAGTTTTATCTTCTGTTATGCAAACATTTCTAGGCTTTTCCCCTTTACTTTGAACTCGAAATTACTGAGAATTCTGGTAGTTTCCTTTTCATGTAGCCTCTTTTAACCTCAATCAGTTAAATTGCGAGGTTTAAAGGAGAAAATTTACACAAAATTTGAAAATTATTAATATATGTACATGTATGTTATATGTAAATGTTAAGCATGTTTAGCCTTTACCCCAGTTTCACATTGAAACCTCATTATACCCCAGAGCATGATATAATGTGATTAGTATTACAAGTATTGATTTTAAGCAATATATTAATTAACTTATTTATTCTATATTGGTGTATGTCTGTTCTATGTTGTCCATGCTGACAAATGTATGACTTATAATATTTTTTTTGAAAATTGTAATCTTTGGCGACCATGAGAGTGCTTCAAAAAAAAACACGTAATTTTAAATGACTGTTCAATTGCATTAATTCATGATTATGTAATTGTTGTTTCAGCCTGGTTGAATAGTGTTGTTTGATCAGCGGCCATAAATGAAAGATCTACTTGGTAAGAGCTGTTTATAAATGTTCTGATGCAGATTCATGAGTTTGACTTTGTTTTATTACTGTTTGTAATCTTGATAATAAGAAAGCCTTGCTCTGGGAAACAGGAGTTAATGCATGTGCCTGAAGTGTCGTCCCAGACAAGCCAGTGCAGTCCATACAGGCTTATCAGGGAGGACACTTTCCTGTAAACTGGATTTTCTCCAAGAAGATACTTAATACAATTTACACTTTACACAAAAGCATTAAGCCCTGTTTTCCCACAGCTCAAGTATTCAGGTATCAAACCTTTCAAAAAAGTATAGTCAAGATTTAAAAATGAGAAGATTAATAATTGTAAAAAGAGGTCTTCCAATATTCCAATAAAGGCTTTTATTTTTTACAAAAAAAGAAACCCACTTCCCTAAAAATACAACCACTTGAGTCTTTGGAAATCTTTTAAACTGTATATCCTATGAAAAGATTACATGTTTTATACTTTTAAGAAAAAAAAAATTATCAATGCTTTTAATCATTCATCAGAATCTTCTTTTAGAAAGGCACTAATTCTCAAAGTAGGATTTTAATTTCAAGATTATACACTACCCAGAGATTATCTTACCAAATTTCTACTTCACAGTTTAAATTAAGTAATTGTTTTTTATATCTTTATTTTAGAAAAATCATGCACTACTAAAAAATATGCTTACAAATAACTTCCACAGTAAATAAACTTCCTAAATTCAACATACACATCTAGTTTCATAAAAAAAGTGAGTGATTGAAAAAACTTCAACCTTGGCAATTGTTGTTTTGTTGTTGTTGTTATATTTTTTTGTGAGGGGAGGGGGGATGTACCCCCTTTCCAGTCTAAAACTGCCTATGCTTCATGCAAACATTAAAATGGAAAAGTTGAGAGTAAGGAGGATAACTGGTTGGATGATGCAGTAGCTAAAAGGACACAACTCCTTACGGCGTTACGCCTGTCTTTACCTCATTAGCAGATATCATAAATAGCGAAAAATCTATGGATCACACCCAACAATTTGGATTTAACAACACCAATTTTGAACACTTATTGGTGACATATTTTGGCTACCAAAGTGTTCGTTGCTCGGAAAAATGTTTAGTATTTGATTAACTGTAGATATTTGAGTCGAGTAAGATAACGGGACTCTCAAGAACTCTTACTGCATTAAAATCCAATTCTCCCTTCAGATTAGGAATCACTTTTTTTTTTATAAATTGTGTTTGTTTCGTTACATACTTGAATGCTATCAATTGAATCCCTTAGTACAAATCCCTTATGCTTGAACTTAATGGCATACGAATATTGAACGGATAATAATTATACTGTTTTTAACTATTCAGTCAATTGTAGGCTGGATTTTGAAGAATGCACATTAATATTGTATATAAAAACCTTATTGAAGTATTTCAAAGCCAGAAAGTTTAAACCTTTGATTTTAATAATCCTTTACTGAAGCATCTCTCAATCTCTTTCATTTTAGTTTGTCTTCAGACTTGATACTGTAAAATCATTATTATTCGTGGGACTCTAATTTTCATTAATTCTTAGGTTGATCGATCCACTTGGAATTAAACACAAATACATCTGAAAATTACTGACTCAAATTCCTCTTTTTCTCTTTCCAAATCAGAAATCAACAAATTGAAATGTTCACAAAAGACGTTTTTGCAAAAACCTCGAAATTTGATGCTGATGAATATAAATGATTTTACAGTTGCAAGCTGGGAAATTTGTCGTCTGCTAAAATGTCGTCTGCTGAATTTTTTAAATTATCATTTTCTTCGATTTTTTTCAAAGAATACTATCAGAATAGCAAACAGTTTGGAGATCCTGATGAGACGCCACGTTCTGTGGCATCTCATCTGGATCTAAACTGTTTGCAAAGGCCTTCAAAATCTGGTTCCAGCGCTCAAAGGGTTAACTACTTCCACTTCCAAAACATTGCCTGGAATTTTCCCTTTATGTAAATTGTCATAAGAAAAGGAGTCCTACTTGATTTCTTATAAAAATAAAGGTACATGTACACAAAATGTATTGGGTAAAAATAGTTGTGTTACAATACCAAATCAATCTTTACTGCTATTGCGCATTGACTTTCTAATGTAAACTATATGATTTTGTAGTCCTACATTTTTGTTTGTAATTAATGACTAAACAACTTTTAAAGAAACACAGTCTGTGTATATTCACCATCCAACAATTCACCTTTAAACAAACAGTACCACACGATAACGCTATTTTATGGTACTCAATCGAAGTCGAGTGACCCTATATGCTTTATACGAGGTCAATCTTATCAGTGTTTTATCAGGAGATTTCGAACCAATATTTACTCTTTTCCTTTCTCGATCATTTCAGTTTAACAAGTATACCGTAAAATTGTAAATGCGAACATTAATTTTTGTTAAAATGCTTTTGATAACAAATATTGTGTTTCTAATTACTGAAAAAACAAGTATCAATAAAAATATTAAATATGTGTCCATTAATTATGCAAGTCATCTACCATTGTTGATCTTACAGGAATTTGTATGTTTCATAATACAGGAAAAATAGATTTTATATTAAGAATGTTTATTCTAAACACTGTTAAAAAACGTACCTTGATATTTTCTATGCTGACTACATTTTGTCCTGTTTCTACAATTTTCTGACCGCCTTCATCTTTCTCCCTAGAAATACACAGAATAATAAATCTTTAAAGTTTGTTGATGGTTCCATGGAAGCTAAAAACAAACTACTTATCAAAACTCTTGCACCAAATATCTGCTCTGGGAAAACAGGGTTTAATGCATGGTCATAAAGTGTCATTCCAGATAAGCCTGTGCAGTCCACACAGGCCAATCAAGGATGACACTGATGCCTAAACTGGATTTTCGTTTAGAAAGACCTGCATTAGAACAAAAAATACTACTAAAGCAGAAAGTGTAGTCCCTGATCAACAGGTGCGGACTGGCTAATCTGGGACGACACTTTAAGCACATGCATTAAGCCCCATTTTCCTAGAGGGAGGCTCAAAGCTGGAAAACTATCTATCTGCTTATCAAAACTATTGCACCAAATATTTGTTTGTGTTGTACTCCTTAAGCTGTGTTTTTTGCATATATACCTTTATTTAAAAATTGCAAAAAAATTCTATTGCTACATTTCTGATTATACATAAGAAAATTTAAAGATGACTTGCAGGGAAACCCAAGGCATATTTTCGTCCATTTTTGTGTCTAACAAACAACCCCTTCACCCCAGCCAAAAGCGCATACTTTCCCCCACATACATGTATTAAAGAAAACCTTTCAACATTACAAAAATGTATAAAAAAAGCAGAATTTTACATTTTGTTTAATTTTAGTAAAAAAGTACTAATGTGCAACCGTAATGCTTTCAAATCATTGTCTGTATTTATTAAAGGAAAGATGTCAATTTAAAGTAACTATATGCAGGGATATCAATTGAACCAAAATCCTAATTGTTGATGCAAGCGTTTTTTTAAAAAAAGCACTTTCGACTCCTGCAATTAATAATTTAATATCCCTTGCATCTTTTTGAAGCAAATGTTACCAAGAAGCTTACTCCAAAAATAGTTTATATCCACATGTAAAATTTCTATTTTGAATTGTATTTCAATTAGTTTTATGCAAAACAACTTTTGTGAACTATTTAACTAATACGCAGAAACCAAAATAACTCTTGACTTTGGTATTTTGAACCCTAAAAATGTAATTTGAATTTTGACATTTCAATTGACCCCCAGACATTAAAAGGACAGGGTCATTCAACTCCAGATTTTCAAAATCTATTGAGATCCTTGTAAACTTCAAATACTCATATATTCCCCCTGTCAAGGTATGACCCCTCTTGAAGGACCACCCCCTCTCCCCCCAGGAGGGAGAATATGCCCTTTAACCAAGTGCTCGGATTAATTTCAAATCACAGACCTTTGCCCCACGCTATTTAGCTCTTTGTGTGACATAATTTAACAAATTTTGAGTGCAAAGTTATAATTTAAGATATGAAATAGGGTTATCTTAAGGAAATAATCTACTAAAATATAACTATACATAATCCGTTTATCACATATTTCGAAAATTTGTGACTTGAAATTCGTAATTTGTGATAAACATTGAAAACAAATATTGTAGATAAAGGTTAAAGAACTTGAATGATAATGGGACCTTTACACAGATTGGCCATCGAGGTATATGGTTTGAGCTCTGGGAAAACAGGGCTTAATGCATTGTGTAAAGTGTCATCACATATTACCCTGTGCAGTCCGATCAGCTAATAAGGGACGAAACTTTTTTCAACTACACTGGATTTTCGCTTAGAAGAGCTAGACATCATTTAAACGAAAAATACCTTAAAGCTTAAAGTGTCCCACTGATTAGCCTGTGTGGACTCCACATGCTAATCTGGTACAACACTTTACTCCCATGCATTAAGCCCTGTTTTCCCAGATCGAGGCTCATATGTATGTTAAACCATCTTGCAATGGTCATATGGGAAAGCATGAAACACTTGCGATCCAGAGGTTATAGGTTCAAGACCTAATAATTCACCAAGTATGATGTTTATGGGTCTGCTGTTGATTAAAAAAAAACAAAAAAAAACTTGTAAACAACTCTCTTTAAAAAGGGAAGTCTATTAATCTATAAGAAATGCCTGCCCCATACATGTACATAAGTTTGTACATCAAATCAATGTTACTGTATACAAAGTTATGGTCAATTTTGCTGTATCTAAAAATACAAACCCAAAAATATTGAAACATGAATCATACTTTTTCATAGCTAATCCCATTTGGCAAATAAACAAAAACAAACAATATTTGATACCTTTTTTAGACATTTATATTTCAGCCCATTCAAAATGTTTCATTGAAAATCTTCATATCTGGACATGATATTAAATGTGCCGATTTTATTGCTGGCACAGTTTGTCTAATCAAAGTTTTCGTTCATGTTACCGCCCGTGTAAATAAACATCTTTATATCAAATTTATTGTGGAATTTATTGAAAGGTTAAACAGCACTATCTCACAGTTTTTTCAAATATGTTTATTGAGCATGTATTGTAAAATGTTTGCAGTTTGTTGATAGACTTGATCATTGATATTGGAATTCCTTTCAAACATAGCAGGGACCAGAGTGTCTAAGAGTCAAACATAATAAACATCATTCTATTCAAACACTATATTCATAAAGTGTCTATAAATACAATATTACATGTATATAAATCTACAATAAGACATCAAACTTAGATTAAAGGGACTGTTCACAGTTTAGCAACATGAGAACTTTTCTACTTTATGACACAGATTCAAGAAAAAAATGAACAATGTACATTTTGTACATCAGTGTGCAAAATAAAACTAATGCCACAGACTTATACTGAAAATACACTTTCGTTTATGAAAAATCATCGTTAGAAATTGATAAAATTATAAAGCTTCTCAGACGCGAAACGATTAAAAATTTGTGATTTCTTGTGTTTTCGTTATATTTTGTAACAACAAGTGGATTGTTATACAAAGTATGAAATAAATGGTAACCCATGTGAAGACAGGTAGTCAGGTCCGCACATTATGATGTCGTAAAGACTCAACGACGATCCGAACATAAACTCTGAATTACACACACACATATATGAAGACGAATAGCTGAGTGGTTTCCGTGCTTGGCTTTTACTCCATGGGTCAGTGGTTCGAGCCCTGGTGTGGTTAACTTTTTTTTCTCTGTTTTTATCTTTTTTATGTCCCCCAGTCGGGGGACATATTGTTTTTGCCCTGTCTGTTTGTTGGTTTGTTTGTTTGTTTGTTTGTTTGTTTGTTGGTTTGTTTGCACAAACTTTAACATTGGTCATAATTTTTGAAATATTGAAGATAGCAACTTGATATTTGGCATGCATGTGTATCTCATGAAGCTGCACATTTTGAGTGGTGAAAGGTCAAAGTCATCCTTCAAGGTCAAATATATGGGTCAAAATTGCTCAAAAGGGGACATAGTGTTTCACAAACACATCATTTGTTTACTTTCATTCTTGGTTTTATATTGGAGCTCTTTAGCTCTGATGTTTATATTTATCAATTTAAAGCATTTAATGACAAACTTCAAAACATGCCAAAATCTGTGAACAAGTACCTTTAATGTCTCTTTTGGCACTCTTGGTTTTGAAGTTATGCATTAGATAAATGTGACAACTTTGCTAAGAAATTATTTATGTAGTTGCATTACAATATACATTAATAAAATTGATTTGGTCATTAAAAAATTGAAGGCATTTTTTTTTTAAGAGTACCATCAGATCATGCGCTGCGTGGACCCAGTTTTTCTGGTTCTTAAAGCAAGCAAAGAAGCACATAATTTTACAGAAAGAGTAATGGAAAATTGCTAGTTAACCAGTTAACCATCTGGTTTTGACTTTAATAAAAAAAATAAGCAAAAAACAAGTACTCAATTATGTGGTTGAAACAAAAAAATCCATTCTGTCAATGATTAGGATGAAATGTTACATCTTTGGTAGGCAATTATTTTTGTAGTTGCATTATAATATAAATAATTAATAAAAATTGATTTTGTCTTTAAAAAATCACTGGTAAATTTTTAATAAAAAGTACTTAAGGTCTTGCAATGTGTGGACCCTGTTTTTCTGGTTCTTAAAGGAAGCATATAGAAGCAATTACTGTAATTTTTAATAAAGAAAAAAGGAAATTGCCAGTTAAGAGCGGGAAAGGTTCCGGGACCCTTTGAATTGGGAAAAATTGCGTCATTTTGACAACATTGGGAAATTGGTGTTCCTTTTTCTTCTTCTCTAACAAATACTCAAAAATGCGAATAAAAGAGTTTTCAATATTATACTTAACAAGGTTTGACTAATAGAGCTGGATAGAGAATGAACTAAATGCTGTGATTTAATTTAAAAAAAAAGGAAACCTTCAATTGGGAATTTAAGGCTGTCATTTGGAAAAAATATATACTTCTTGACATTGGGAATGGGGAAGAATGTCAGCCTCAAATTTGGCCAAAAAAAAACACTTTAGCATAATGGAAAATATCCAGCTAACCATCAGTATTGTATTTAAAAAAATAAATAAATAAACATGAAACAAGTACGCAATTATGTGTTTGCAACAAAAAAGTCCATTCTGTCTATTTCAAATGTTTTATTCAAACTTCATATTAGAAAAAAAATAGTTTATCTCATTAGTTTTTAGATTTTAAGTTAGTGACAGTTTTAATTGGGAATTGATATTTAATCTGTATAAACATTTCCATGTCACTGTGATCTAAACAATTCCCTGTAATTTCATTTTAATAACCTGTTGTGTACTGTAGGAACTGCCTGATGGGTACATGAATAATTTATACTTAATGGAGTAAACAATGCACTTGGGGATATAGTTACAGTAATCAAATTAATCTCATTTCATAACGAGTTTTCATTACAATTTTTTTTCTTTTTATATCTATGATCCATGTTATCATATGAGTAATAAACAAGAGATGTGCTTGTCAGAAACACAATGCCCCCTAATGCGCCGCTCTGATTTTTTTTGATTTTTTTTACCTTTGACCTTGAAGGATGACCTTGACCTTTCACCACTCAAAATGTGCAGCTCCACTGAATACACATGCATGCAAAATATGAAGTTGCTATCTTCAATATTGCAAAAGTTATGACAAAACTTTAATATTATTAAAGTTTTGGACAGACAGACAGACAGAATGACAGACAGACAGGCCAAAAACAATATACCCCCTTTTTTTAAAAAGGGGGCATAAAAACGGGGTCTGTATAAAACCCCGCGTTCTAGGCACCTTAAATTACTATGTGTGTGGGGGGGGGTATTGGAGGTAATGCAATCAAATTTCACAATAAGGTCTTAAATCGAAAACTACAATCACTTCTTAAATTGAAATTTTATATACCTCTCTTGAGAGACCCCGTAACTGGCCATATGTGTGAATATATATATAATAAAAGTAAAACACGTGTCTGGGCTTTTAAATATATATTGATATATATTCGAGCATTAGAACAGAAGTGAAACTACATGTATGTATGTATGTACATGTATGTATGTAAGCCTGTTGAAAACAAAGCCATGCTATGCACATGCTCCAAAGTTTTCAGGACTGACAGCAACCTCTATCAAGCAGATGTAGAACTTGCTGAACAATTATGAGCAGCAACCATGAGGGTCATAATTAGCTGGGAGATATACATGTAGTATTCTCATTTCTAGCTACTGGCACATGCACATGCTACTTAAATCCTCAGTGAGTCTTGATAAATAACCTCTGAACACAATTATTGTTGAACTTATTGTGTGCATGTTTGTGGCCTTAAGTTATGGTTGGCCAAAGAATAATGTAAACGTACAGTCTCATAAGACATGCAACAAAAAAAAGCACAACTGGAATAAATAATTTATCTCAACTAAGATTTTTATTGAACATTTACACTTGTTGGTATGATGTGGTTTCAATACAATATTTGCTAGTTTTGTAACTATTTTTATTTTTCACATCTGTGCTTTTAAATCACATAAAAGGTTTAAAGTTTGAGAAAACACAACATGACAAAAGATTGGGGCATCTTCACAAATTTAGGTGTAAATCCCCGAGATAATGTTACTTTCTATAGGGATAAATTTGATGGAATAATAGTCAATTGGTACATCATTATAATTGTACTGCGAGACAATAAATACTTCCCACATAAAAAGTAGCTAAATGTCAGTGGTAAGACTCAGGCTTTAAAGTAAATAGAATGTAGCTGAATATTAAATAAACCAATCATGGCATAATTAGAGTATGCCAATATATTTAAAGCCAAACACCTTGAAATGAAATACATGTTAATCAATACATATAGATGCAATTTGAAAGTGTGCAAAATTTTCATTAAATCTATAGCCTAGTTAGCAAGTAATTTATTATTTTTCAAACGGTACCGCTTTTAAAACCGAAAGTAGGATTTCTATACGTATACGTCCATTTCCACAAACGCAATTATTTTTAAGTTTTAAAGCACCCAAAAAAAAAGACGGATTTGTAACCACCAGATATATTCTAATTGGCATAGATAAAATTAATTTTATAGCCTATTTAGCAAGTTATTAATTATTTTTCAAATCATATATTCTAATTGACATAGATAAAATATGTTTCTTATTTATACTTAAATTTACTATGCCAAATACACAAAAGTAAGGTGTGTGGCTTTAATAGATCTGCACATTTTAAATTAAGGCGAAATTAAATGGTTAAAATTAATGTGATATTTACAGAGTCAAGAATTTATTTTTTTCTTTTGTGAAAAAGTTTCAGATGGAAAATTGTGTTCATGTTACGTAACTTATTTGTGTTGTTTCCATTGAGACACATTATATATTCAAGCATACATTCAGCATATAGCCCATGAGGTTCCTTATTAACCAATACATTGATACCAAGAGATATATTTTTATGGATATGGAATTTCAAAACATATCACTGAATAAATTACTCAACTAAAACAAATAACAATACAAGTCAATAATTTATGGAGATAAACTATTGAAACTTCAATTCTGTACTTAATTTAACAGCTTTAAAATAAATGTGGCAATATTTATAATTGCATTATAATTGCCACTATGTAAAACTTCTTTAAATGCTATAACTTGTGTAATGCTTCCAATAGTATTTGTTTGCATACATACAGTGTTACAGTTCATATATTGCCTGTAATCCTAGACTCATACCATTTTAAAATCGGAATAATATCTTAATAACACTATATGAATCCAGCATTATAATCATATTTAAATGTAATACTTAACATATTTAATATAGGTCAAAGGTCTATACATTTAACTGACCTTTGACTGAGGGGACGAACCCTCACTGCAACCCTAATATTCGACATATCTCACTTCCAATTTCCACATTTTTTAACGCGTTTAAATCCCTACGAATAGTTATACACACTACTAACTCCAATACACTACACCGATCCGTCAAGTTATGGACGAGTCATGGTAAATATTAACCTTGCGCTACAACGCTGTTTTCAGTGTTGGATCGTTAAGTGGGCGAATCCATTTAGAATTGGGTGTGAACTACAAAACACTATGTAAACAAAAGTTGATAACATGTTTTATTGCCCACTTACAAAATAGTGCGAACGTAAGTGTTACACATCTTTCAAAATTTGTGTTATTTAACTGGTTTAATACACGTATATTTACAAGGAATTAATCAAATCTGCAGATAGCTTTCTGATGGATGCGATCGCCTGCCCAGAATCCGGGAAAAACCCACAAGTTTGCCGCGCTTCGGTTCAGTTGTAGCCGCGTGTTATCCTTACTCGTGTAGTTAAATCGCTGGTCAAATACCAATAGATCTACTTATATTACCCAAGAGAGTAATTAACCTGTAATTGAGTCGGCATACACGAAAGGAAATTCATTCGATTATAAGAGGAGCGTTAATTGATTCACTGATTAATATGCACCATTACAGCGAACGTGTACCGGTACTTTGTATACATTACGGGCAGTTTGTAGCATGAATAATTACCAACACACATATATATTAACTTCTTTTTGTTTATCATATATGCGTGTCTTAAAGTTAATGATAAAATAACCCGTTTGTGTCTTTTGAGGAAATTTCGAGTTCGACATTTTTTTCTTTTACACCGTTAGAACAATTTCCAGTACTGAATACAAAAATAACTGAAGCATAAAAAGTTTTTTTTTTTTCCACTATAAACGACCAACCGTAATGTTTTTTGCCGACTGTTTTATTGCATTCCATGTTGAATTTTCGGTATTGTTTTCTTCATTCAGTCAAAAGAGCTGAAATACATCAAACAATGAATGTTTATTTTGAAACGTAACAAACTGAAATGTTGGCAGACTGCGCTATGGTCTTGAAATTCAATGAAAACTGGAGACTCCAAATAAACTTTATAAGGCCGAACAAAATTCCTTGAAATGCTTCCTACGATAAGATTTATGCAATAAATCGTCTGTTGATCCAGAGTGGTGTAGCGTAAGGTGAGGTAAAAAAAAAAATGTTTCTACTAAACATAAGAAAAGGTATGTAGGATGGCTAAACTTTTTCTTTAACATTTTGTATACACCCGTCAATCGGATTGGCGTTTTTACAGCATTTTTACGGCTCGTCTTTTTCTTCAGCGTTCGATAGGTTGCAACTTACTAGATCTGGTCCGTGAGTGCCGTCCTTAGTCCTGTGCGAAAGGATTGCCAAGGACGCCGTGGAGTCGTCGATAGAACGCAGGAAGACGGCGTCCAAACGACAAGAACGCCAAAATGGGCGACCTTGGGGCGACTACTTTGGACATATGCTAAGTAAACGCCGAGGTTCTGCTTTCTTGCGGCGTCTAGGATAGAATACAGAAGGATCGCACTGAGAGTGCCATAAACGCAGCAGCAACTCGACAGAAACGCGAAGAATGCGAAGGGGACGTAGTACAGTCTACAAGAGTCGCCCTTTGGGAAGGTGTAAGTAAATAGAAACCCAGAGAATCAGCGTCGATCCTACTGCGTTCCCATTACGTCTGTTGGGTTCTTATTACGACCTCGTCGCGTTCTTTGTTGCGGTGAAGTCGTTAGGTCGTAGTAGTGTTGTACGAGACACGTCAAAACGTAATGTGTAAGCCGTGACGTGATTGTTGATCGCCGCGTGAACGACGAGGGATCGCAGTTGCAGTGAAAACGCTTAGGACGTGGTTAGAACGCAGCGTAAACTCGCAGAAAACAGATAGTTGGAAACCGGCGCGACGTTTGACGGAATATGGATTTCTTTAACAGAGAAAAACAGATCTCTCTTTCCTTAGTTAATTACAATTAAATGAAATTTAATGATAAAATGTACCAAAAAAATGATCGGACCCTCAACCTTGAGTACCAAAAGACGTAGGGTCGACACACAATAAGTGTTTACCGAGGGAATGGACACAACTTACTTTTTACGCCTAACGAAATCCGGCGATTCTTTTAATATTGTTCATTAAATATAGTATACGGCAAATTATGCTGTTTTCAGCAAGTCAGCCCTTTAACACGATATCAAACTTAAATCATTCAATAAACATCGTGCGGTTGGGTGGGTGTTTCTCTAAAATAAAGAACAAGACAAGTACCACGCCCACCTGACATTATTTCAGAGTCCTAATAAGGACCTAATAAGACTGGGGAACATTTTGGGTCGCACACCTGTTTTAATATATTTGTTTGTTGATATTGTTTTCCCCGCGATTTTTATGCGCGATGGAATGTTGTAAAAATTAAACAAATACTGAACGAGATAGATCTACCGGCAGGTATCGAATACTAGTTTTAAATCACGGAACAAGATTTCGAAACGGTATTATTAAACGTGCGATTTGATACCTTAAAGAAGTTTGAATTTCAGCATTACAAAACCTCTGACGTTAGAACAGCACAACGACAGCTACAACATTTCTTAATTTAAGAGTTCACGATGTGAAACTATCTTCTCTCGTGCAACAAGTAACTTGGACATTCGTTTATAAAAGTTCTAGTTGCCCTAAAAGTGTCATCGCTTTTTAATTTGTGACTTTAATTTCTTTCCTTTTAAAACACATTCAGTTTTTGTAAACATTTTAAACGTGGTGTGTTGGATTTGATTTTTAATAAAATAAAATCATCGTGACTGTTGCACAATCGCACCGAAAATCGCAGAGCAAGAAAACATTTTACCAACTAGAAAACCACATCCTCAAACAAGTTCCAGAAAATCCATATCTAGGCGTAACAATATCTTAATATTTACATTGGAGCTCTCACATTAACAAGATCACGAAAAATGCAAATTCCACTCGTGGCTTCCTTAGACGTAACTTGAAACACTCCCGCGAATCATGCCATAAAACAGCCTATCTTGTCTTAGTAAGGTCCATACTTCAATACAGCAAGCTCCATTACATTGTCTGGGACCCACATCTACAAAAAGACAAAGAAAAACTGGAATCCAAAAGCATGCAGCGAGATTTATCACCGGTGACTATACCAACAGAACACCAGGCTGTGTCAATAGAATGCTATAGGGTATGAAGATCTCTCCACTCCAGGAAAGAAGGAAGACAAGCAGGTTGCCTTTCTTCTATAAGGTGGTTGAGGGGCTGGTAACAGCCCTGTCAGGCCATGACTTCTTAACTTCAGTGCGTATATAAAAACGCAAACTAACCCCTAAGACTTTCTCAGATTATAAGGCCGACAATATTATTAAAACATATTCCACAAATAATTCCGGGTGCTTCGAACCAATTCAGTGCAAAAAATCCACAACTTAAGAACTCATTTTTTCCAATGATTTTAATAGCATGGAACAAATTTGAAGAAAGTTTAATGTGCGCAGAAACATTTGACAGCTTCAGGACAGCTGCCTACAGTGGGACTAACCACCCTCTCTCGTTGCGCCGACGCCGAAATGCCAGCTGCGTACCAATCAATATGCCGTACGTTTGAATATGCTGAATATTCGCGGTGGTTTGTTTAATGGGTCTATCTAGAGCTTATATGTTGCTTATACGGCTATGCAAACTATGCAACATTTAATGGTTATTATTACTAATGAAAATAAAATGTGCTTTTCGATCCATAATTTGTATTGCTCGCGGTCATTAGTAGATTTAGTTGCGTAGCTCCAGTAACTTAGGCTGCGAAAGTTACCTCCCGTATTTAACCATACGTACACATAGTTACTTGCCTTAGTTATAAAATCGACAATTCTGTTGTGGTAATAAACAGAGAATTGAGATCTGACGACTCAGTTTATAAGTTAAACCAAATTCCGCTTCTTATTAAAAGACGTTATATGTTCTGAGTAATTTACCACAAGTATATAAATATCGATTATATTTATTTTACCTGTCTCAACTTATGGTAGACAAGAGATGACTATGTTTAATTATGAAGAATGCATGAAATGTCAACTTCAGAAATTGCCTACCTGCCTATCACCCTACGTTCACCAACTCATCACAGAAGACACATTGTGTGAGGATATTGACGAGAATGTCTTGAATGAACATGGACTTATCGATTTTGCATACATTAATAGCAAATTCAAAGGTACAACTTCAAACTTGTGACACATACAATCTTGACACGTAATCATGTGGGACGTTCCTTACGCTCAAAAAGTCAAGAGTCAAACTGACCCATAGCCTTAGATGTCAGACAATCCATTTTTTTTGTTTATTAAAAAAAATTTAAGCTTAAATTGTAAAAATTAGTTTAAAAAATCATACTTTTCAACCATAACCATGCAGTCCGCACAGCCTACTCAGGGACAGCAGTCTCCGCTTTAAACAAATTTTTCATGTAAAGGAAGTCTCTTCTATACCAAAAATTCAGTTTAGGCAGAAAGTTTCATCCCAAATTAGCCTGTGTGGACGGCACAGGTTAATGTGGGACAACTCTTTAAACTCTTCACATGCATAAAGCCCAGTTTTCCCAGAACGAGGCTCATATGATGGGTTTTAATCTGAGCGATTTGGATGAAGAAATAGTATACATTCATTGAAGTGTATTCTGTATTACAGATGGCTGTGTTGAACCAATTGATCAAAGCATCAACCTCAGAGGAAGCATTTGCGCTCTGGCTCCTATGATATGTGGACTGGAGAGACATTTTAAAACTGTGTCTTGGAATTCATTTCAAGAAAAATATGGGGAGTTAATGAAATGGACAGGCCAGGAAAAGGTTAGAAATTGGCCTTGATTTTACACTGGGATATTTTTTTTAGACTTAATTAAATAAAAACTATTTTATCTATATAGTCATACCCACTCAGATTAACTTGCAGGCTGTTCAGGTTTTGTGCTGTTTGCTGCTCATCAGTATCTAAGGGTCCGAAATGAAGCCTTTAAAACTTGAATCT
The DNA here is from genome assembly GCA_007657795.1 of Dreissena rostriformis. NCBI lineage: Eukaryota > Metazoa > Mollusca > Bivalvia > Myida > Dreissenidae > Dreissena > Dreissena rostriformis. The sequence goes on from VMBQ01003056.1 coordinate 32,725, forward strand.
ATAAAGAAAGGTCTTTAATTTAATTGGATTTCCTAAGGGACTGCAAATGAGTCAAAATGCGTATCGGAGCGGGAAAGGGTTAACACTTGGATAATGTTTTGCAGACCTTGCAGCAGGTTTGGCTCGATGTGTTTGAAGGGGATGATGCAGAGAGACCTGTGGATGAGCTGACAGCACTGCTCGTTACCTGTGCAGTCCTGGAGCGCGGTCTGGGAGATGTAAGGCAGTTTTTGTATACACATCTTGTATTTACTAAAAATAATTGAAAGTTCAAAGTCTCTTTCCATTTTTATAATTTCTGGAGGATAATGTTTGGTGTATTATACTGACCTCTTTAATCACATACAAACTTAAAAAAATAATAATATAACATTGTACCACTGTAATATTTTTGTGTAAAGCCCATTCTATCACTGTATATAATGTAGTAATAACGGAATTTAGACAGATGGTTTCAATAATGGCATTTTTAATGGTAATACATTTTATTGATTCAGGTCTATGTTTTCACTGCTAGGAGCCAATGCCCTTCAATGCTTAAAGATATCCTGTCTTCAAAGGTGCTTGAAGAATTCCTAGGGCCTGATGTAGTAAGTAGAAACATTTCATGCATTTCTCATTGTTTAAATAGAAATACATTTTCTTTTATTTGTGCCGTAAATAACTTCAGTTTGAAGTGAATCTATATTTTCCCCTAAGTTCATACAAGTAGATGAAATAATATGCAAGTTAAACACATTTTTTGGCTATCTTTACATTTGGAAAACAAAATTATTTAGCTCTGAATGTCATGGTAGTGTAATAAAAAAATCGTACTGTTTGCACTTTTCAAAGCAGATCTATGGGATTTTAACCAGGTTTTCCGAAGGCAAAAACTGGTATTAGATTGGTGAATGTCGGCGGGCGGGTGGGCGAGCGGGCTGGCAGGCAGGCGGGTGGGCGGGCAGAACAATTCTTCTGAGCGCAACTCCTCCTTCATTTCTCAACAGATTTCAATGAAACTTTCACAAAATGATTGTCACCAAGTGCCCTAACGCACATTGTCAGAATTTAATGATTCGGTTGAAATCAAGGTCGCCATGACTAAATATAGATTGAATTTGACATTTTCTTCCGAGAGTAACTCCTCCTTTATTTCTCAATAGATTTGAATGAAACTTTCACAAAGTGTTTATCATCAAATACCCTGGCGCATATTGAACGGGATTTTTTTTTCCAGTCAAGGTCAAGGTCACTCTGACTAAAAATACATTTTTATACTTTTCTTCATAGATCCCTTATTTTTGGATCAATTCCTTCAATATTTAGTATGTTTATACCTCACATTAACATCTACACTATAATGGGGTCAAAGGTCATGTTGGTCGAGGTCAGGGTTACTTTTGCTAATCCTGTTAAATGTGTCCTTAGCGAAGGGAAATAATTAACATACTTGGATTAATACTTTGGTTGTTACCTCCCTTTTTATTGTAAATATTTTATTTATTTTTCATAAAAAAAAAAAAATTGTAATGATATGCAGTGAACAGGATGATATCACAGGGGGAATGTGCAAAAAAAATAATATATATATTATAGACAAAAAGGTAATTTAAACAAAACTTCAACACCCGTAAAAATTAGTCAGCAGAGAAGCTGTTTTAAATTGAAAACCTGGTTTTGTGACAATTTTGTTCCTTGTAAATATTTATGCATCAGTGTTATGTTTTTATGCTTATACTACAAAAAAAGATCCCATGTACCACAATGTATGCTTTAAAAGTAACTGATATCTCTTCCAGCTGAAAGTCTTACAACTGTTTCTTGGACCTCCATCCTCATTAAACTTGAGGAATGTTGCATGGCATGGCTTTCCATACCCTGGTGAAATACCATTCAGGTACATTGCTGTTATTAATATACATTAAAATAAAGTCTTTATTAAATGTAGCGTTGTTCTTTGAAAACTGGGCTTAATGCATGTGTGTAAAGTGTCTATGTTATTTTCAATGGCATATTTTCAATGTGATTTTTAAATTTCCGCTTAAATTTTTTGTGTGTGCTAAGAATCGATTTCCTTTAAACGAAAAATACCATAAAAGTGGAAAGTGTCATCCATCTAAATTCCCTATGACAGTGTACATGTTAAAGGGACTTGTTCACAGATTTTGGCATATTTCAAAGTTTGTCATTAAATGCTTTAAATTAATAAATATAAACATCAGAACTAAAGAGCTACAATATAAAAACAAGAATAAAAGTAAAAAAAGAGAAAAAAAAGTTAACCACACAAAGGCTCGAACAACTGACCCATGGAGTAAAAGCCAAGCGCTGAAACCACTCAGCCATCCCTCTTCACATGTGTATGTGTGTAATTCAGAGTTAATGTCTTCGTTGAGTCTTAACAACTACATAATGTGCGGACCTGACCATCGGTCTTCACATGGGTTGCCAATTATTTTTTACTTTGTATAACTAACCACGTGTTGTTACAAAATAAAACGATAACACAAGAAATCAATTTTTTTAGATTGTTTCGCGTCTGATACGCTTTATAATTTTATCAATTTCTAACGATGATTTTTCGTAAACAAAAGTATATTTTCAGTTTAAGTCTATGGCATTAGTGTTATTTCGCACACTGATGTACATTGTTCATTTATTTATTGAATCTGTGACAAAAAGTTGGAAAATTCTCATTTTGCTTACTGTGAACAAGTCCCTTTAAAGGCCAAATATTTGCTTTTTTGTGCATCATTTGCATGTACTGAGTTGTTTTGTGATAAAAATAACGTCTCTCTTTCTCTTTCACTGATTCAGGTGCATACTGTTTCTGCTTGTGGTGATACCCAGTGTGGGCCATATTCTGCAGAGAAAACTAGGGGAAGGGCAGATTACTCACAGAGAGCCAGTCATGTTTCCTCATACCAGACGTATATCAGGTCAGAGGCTAGCTTACATGTATATCAGGTCAGCGTAGATGTATATCAGGTCAGCATAGATGAATATCGGGTCAGCTTAGATGTATATTAGGTCAGCTTAGATGTATATCAGGTCAGCTTATAAGTATATCAGGTCAGCATAGATGTATATCAGGTCAGGTTAGATGTATATCAGGTCAGGTTAGATGTATATCAGGTCAGCTTAGATGTATATTAGGTCAACTTAGATGTATGTCAGGTCAACTGAGATGTATATCAGGTCAGCCTAGATGTATATCAGGTCAGCTCAGATGTATATCAGGTCAGCTTAGATGTATATCAGGTCAGTATAGATGTATATCAGGTCAGCTTAGATATATATCAGGTCAACTTAGATGTATATCAGGTCAGCTTAGATGTATATCGGGTCAGCTTAGATATATATCATGTCAGCTTAGATGTATATCAGTTCAACTTAGATTTATATCAGGTCAGCTTAGATGTATATCAGGTCAGCTTAGATGTATATCAGGTTAGCTTAGATGTATATCAGGGCAGCATAGATGTATATCTGGTCAGCTTAGATGTGTACAAGGTCAACATAGATATATATCAGGTCAGCTAAGGTGTATATCAGGTCAGCTTAGGTGTATATCAGGTCAGCTTGGATGTATATCAGGTCAGCTTAGATGTATATCAGGTCAGCTTAGATGGATGTATATTAGGTCAGCTTAGATGTGTATCAGATCAGCTTAGATGTATATAAGGTAAGCTTAGATGTATATCAGGTCAGCTTAGATGTATATCAGGTCAACTTAGATGTATATCAGGTCAGCTTAGATGTATATCAGGTTAGCTTAGATGTATATCAGGTCAGCTTAGATGTATATCAGGTCAGCTTAGATGTGTATCAGGTTGGCTTTGATGTATATCAGGTCAGCTTAGATGTATATCAGGTCAGCTTAGATATATATCAGGTCAGCTTAGATATATATCAGGTCAACTTAGTTTTAAATCAGGTCAGCTTAGATTTATATAAGGTCAGCTTAGATGTATATCAGGTCAATTTAGATGTATATCAGGTCAGCTTAGATGTATATCAGGTCAACTTAGATGTATATCAGGTCAGCTTAAATGTACATCAGTTCAGCTTAGACATATATCAGGTCAGCCTAGATGTATATCAGGTCTACTAAGATGTATATCAGGTCAGCATTAATGTATATCAGGTCAGCTTGGGTGTATATCAGGTCAGCTTGGGTGTATATCAGGTCAGCTTAGATGCATATCAGGTCAGCTTAGATATATATGAGGTCAGCTTAGGTTTTTTATCAGGTCAGCTTAGTTGTATATCAGGTCAGCTTAGATGTATATCAGGTCAGCTTAGATGTATATCAGCTTAGTTTTGATGTATATCAGGTCAACTAAGACGTATATCAGGTCAGCGTTAATGTATGTCAGGTCACCTAAGATGTATATAACTTCAGCCTAGATGTATATCAGGTCAACTAAGATGTATATCAGGTCAGCGTTAATGTATATCAGGTCAGCTTAGATGTATATAACTTCAGCTTAGATGTATATAAGGTCAGCTGAGATGTATATCAGGTCGGCTTAGATGTATATCAGGTTTGCTTAGATGTATATCAGGTCAGCTCATATGTATATCAGGTTTGCTTAGATGTATATCAGGTTTGCTTAGATGTATATCAGGTCAGCTTAGATGTACATCAGTTCAGCTTTGGTGTATATTTTGCATTTGAGTATGTTATTCCTGTAAAAAAACGGTCTTAATGCATGTGCTTAAAGTATCTTTCATGATAATCCTGTAACACACACTAATCAGGGATGACACTTTTTGCTTTGACTGGTTTTTCGTTTTAAAGAGACTTCCTTTAAATAAAATATTCCATAAAAGCTAAAGTGTCTTTGCTGATTCCCCTGTGTGTCTGCACAGGCTAATCTGGGATGACACTTAACGCACATGCATTAAGCCCAGTTTTCCCAGAGCGCTCCTCATTTACATGTTAATCGAGAAACCTGTGATTTAATCCGGTGATACAATTACTATGTACTGTTGTTCAATTTTATTTGTGAAGTGCTGAAGGTTCTACTAGATGGAGATGTCATCTGTCAAATATGTGACTCAAGACTTGTATCTTGGGACACACAGCGGTTTTGGAATAAAGTTCAAAACCTGTATGGGAAACAGAGGTAATGCACCATTTCATGTTTCAAAATCACTCAATTTTTCTTTTCATGCCCCCCTTCGAAGAAGAGGGGGTATATTGTTTTGCTGGATGTCTGTCAGTCAGTCTGTCGGTAGACAGTTTGTTTCCGATTAATAACTTGTGAACGGATTGACCAATTGGCTTGATACTTCCCATGTGCATTGGCCTTTGACAGAAGATGACCCCTATTGAAATTGGGGTCACAAGATCAAAGGTCAAGGTCACTGTCGCAATAAGTGTGAAAATCGTTCCCGATCAATTACTCGTCAAAGAATTGACCAATTGGCTTGATACTTCACATGTGCATTGGCCTTGGCAGTAGATGACCCCAATTGAAATTGGGGTCACTAGGTCAAAGGTCAAGGTCACTGATACAATTAGTGTGAAAATTGTTTCCGATCAATAACTCGTCAACAAATTTACCGATTGGCTTGATACTTCACATGTGCATTGGCCTTGGACAGTAGATGACCCCTATTGAAATTGGAGTCACTAGTTCACAGGTCAAGGCCACTGTGACATTAAGTGTTAAATTGGTTTCGGTTTGATATGTCATCAGAGGTCAGTGTTTTTTGCAAAAAATGCTGTGTTTAGGCCCTGTTTTGGGATGCATATGTCTCCAACCGAAGAATTCTTGTTTATTCTAGTTTTGTTTAAAATCCATTTCTTCTATTAATAAGTTCCCCTCAGAAGCAAAGTAAATTGCTATATGCAACCAGATTAGCCTGCAAGTAACTTGCTGTCTGTTCAGGTTTTATGCTGTTTGCTGCTCATTAGGGTTGGAAAGGAAGCCCTTAAAACTTGAATCTAGTACAAAAGGTTTTAATTATGGCCCCTCTTCGAAGAAGACGGCGTATATTGTTTTGCTGGATGTCTGTTGGTCGGTCTGTCAGGAGACCAGTTTGTTTCCAATCAATAACTTGTGAAAGGATTGATCGATTGGCTTGATACTTCACATGTGCATTGGCCTTGGACAGTAGATGACCCCTATTGAAATTGGGGTCACTAGGTGAAAGGTCATGCTCTCTGTCACAGTAAGTGTGAAAATCGTTTCCAATCAATAACTGGTCAACGAATTGACCGATTGGCTTGATACTTCACATGTGCATTTGCCATGGACAGTAGATAACCCGTATTGATATTAGGGTCACTAGGTCAAGGTCAAGGTCATTGTCGCAATAAGTGTGAAAATCATTTCCGATCAATAACTCGTCAACCAATTGACCAATTGACTTGATACTTCAAATGTACATTGGCCTTAGACAGTAGATGACCCCTATTGAAATTGGGGTCACTAGGTCAAAGGTCAAGGTCACTGTCACAATAAGTGTGAAAATCAAGGCCATGTTTGGGGGGGGGTATGTCTCCGACCGCGGAACTCTTGTTTTAATTTGATTTTCTATGTGTTATCATAAGAGTTTCACTTTTCTGAGAAACTGTTTTGAAATGAGAGATTTTATATTAATTCATGAATCCACTTGTTTAATAAATTGAATAAATTACTGATAAAATTGAGTATTGAATGCTAATGAACTGTTCCAGGCACGGTGAATGCTGTGCACTGTTGCTGTATTACCTCGAGCAAGGCTTGCGAGCAGTGTTCACGAGTGTAAATGACTGTCAGTCTCGTCTGCTTACTGCAGAGGTATGTACAACCCTTAAATGTATCGTCTGCTTACTGCAAATGTACGTACAACCCTTAAATGTATCGTCTGCTTACTGCAAATGTACGTACAACACTGAAATGAGCCTCGTTCTTGGAAAATGGAGTTATATGCATGTGCCTTAACCCTTTGAGCGCTGGAACCAGATTTTGAAGGCCTTTGCAAACAGTTTGGATCCAGATGAGACGCCACAGAACGTAGCGTCTCATCAGGATCCAAACTGTTTGCTAGTCTGATAGTATTCTTTGAAAAAAAATCGAAGAAAATGCTAATTTTAGAAATTCAGCAGACGACATTTTAGCAGAGGACAAATTTCCCAGCATGCAAAGGGTTAAGTGTCGTTCAAGATTAGCATGTGCAGTACACACAGGCTAATCAAATACGACACTTTCTACTTGTATGGTATTTTTCGTTAAAAGAAGGTCTCTTCTAAACGGAAATCCAGTCTAGTCAGAAAATGTCGTCCCTGATTAGCCTTCACGGACTGCACAGGCTAATCTGGGTCGACACTTAACACACATGCATTAAGCCCTGTTTTCCTAGAGCAAGGCTTAAATGTATAGGAGTTTTATATACCCAGTTGTTGCAATGGCAGCTGATCATTAGGTTAAGACTAAATGTGGCGTGTTCTGAGAAAACTGGGCAAAATGCTTGTGCGTAAAGTGTCATCCCAGATTAGCCTGTGCAGTCCGCACAGGCTAATCCGGGACGACACTTTCCGCCTAAACTGGATTTTCGCTAAGAAGAGACATCATTTAAACGAAAAATTCCATAAAAGCGGAAATTGTCGTCCCTGATTAGCCTGTGCGGACTGCACAGGCTAATCTGGGATGACAATTTACGCACAAGCATTTTGCCCAGTTTTCTCAGAACACGCCACATTTGACTCTTTCAGCTTAGAACTATAACTGGACTGAAGAAATCAAAAACAGGACAATGTCAGTATATTGCATGTAATCAGATATTATTAAAAGAGTTTTTCTCGCATATCTGCAAATAATAATAAAAATTTGCTGTGTATTATTCACAATATTTTGGTTATCCACTTGACAACTTATGCATTTCCATCCGCAGATACATACCCTGGTTTTTTATTTGTCTGTTACTTCTGTATTTTTGTTGCCAACTCCTTATGCTCTAAACACTTCATTTATCTATCAGATTAGTAGTATCTTTTGTATAGTAGTGAAATTAGTAATAAAAACTCTGTTAAACAAAATTGTTAAAGAAGCAATTTTTCTTTTTTTAGGCAACAACACTGTATACAACACTGGATGAGGTATATTTAATCTTCAATTAAGTGTGTCTGCCCTTTGATTTTTTTCAGAAACATGTATATTCACATTTTAAAGATAGTGACTTTGAAATGAAATATCAAAATAGCTTTATTTATTAAATATTATATATTATTTCAAATGTTCATACAAACAGCACACACAATGTTAATAATAAATCTGCATGTGTCTTGAAGTTTGTTTTGCATTGAGGCCTTCTTCTGAAAAAATGGGGCTTAATTGGTGTACATTAAGTGTCGTCCCAGGTTAGCCTTTGCAGTCTGCACAGGCTAATCAGGGACATCACTTTTCACTTTTATGGCATGGAAGTCTCTTCTTAGTAAAAATCCAGTTTAGGGGAAAGTGTCGTCCCTGAAAAGCCTGTGCAGACTGCACAGACTAATCTGGGATGACACTTTATATACATGCATTAAGCCCCGTTTTCCCAAAGCGAGGCTCATTTCTATTACTGTAGATTCTAAATCCTTACTTACCTGACGGAACAGACAACAAGATGGAGAAAGTGTTAGGACACCAGTTTTTAGTAAGTTTGTTCATGTTCAGCTTCTTAAATTGTGTTCTTTATTATGGAGTCTGTCAACCAGTAGAAACAGAAAATTGGGTTATTAGTTTTATCACAAGGCTGTTTTTATGCAAAAACATATTACTTTCTGCAAACATCCTCATGCTTATCACTTTGCCAAGACTTAGTGATATCAGTCTTGTTATGGGAAAACTGGGCTTAATACATGTGCGTTAAGTGTCGTCCCAGATTAGCCTGTGCAATTCGCACAAGCTAATCTGCTACAACACTTAATGCACATACATTAAGCCGAATTTACCCAGAACACGTCTTATATGATCTGTTATCTGACTGAAAAATCAAAAAATAAATTCACTACATTTATAACAATATAGCATAAATAGAATTTTATTTTTATTCCATAATATAAGAAGATAGTAAATTTACAATTAAGTCATCACAATGTTCTGGCATCGCCACTTGTTTTTGTGAAACTTCTCTTGGTATTTATACAAGAGTAATACCCTGATTTTCAGGAGGTGGAGACTGTCCGATTAGCGCAGTGGTTGGTACACTTCTCACTTTGGCAGCATGTAACACAAGATCAAACCAAAATATTAAAATCTTTCAGTAACAACTAAATAGCTGGAACTTGCAGCTATAATTTAACATTCATCCCAACTTTTGAAGTCTAGTAACTTAATTAGGTAGGAGTGATGGGACACACTAAAGGTCCACAATTAATTCAGCCTCAGGCGCCAAAGGACCTCATAATCTTCTTAACCCTTTGCATGCTGGGAAATTTGTCGTCTGCTAAAATGTTGTCTGCCAAATTTCTAAAATAAGCATTTTCTTCGATTTTTTTCAAAGAATACTATCGGAATAGCAAACAGTTTGGATCCTGATGAGACGCCATGTTTTGTGGCGTCTCATCTGGATCCAAACTGTTTGCAAAGGCCTTCAAAATCCGGTTCCAGCCCTCAAATGGTTAATACACACACCCTAATTTTCAGGAGGTTATTCTAGATCACATGTCATACGCCAAAGGACTTAGGGTGCGAGACCATCTGAGTCACGGGGAAGCAGCATGGCAGGAGTTCCCAGAGGAACTTGTTGACAACATAGCGACCATCTGCGTTCTTCTGTCGGCCATGTTTCCTAAACAATCTGAACTGAGTGTAGTACCAGTAAGTGAATTTGATGTTTTTCATACATGTTCTAGTATCCTTTAAACAAAATATTTGAGCATTGCTCTTGGAAAAGGGGGCTTCATGCATGTATGTAAAGTGACGTTCCAGATTAGCCTGTTCAGTTTGCAAAGGCTAATCAGGGACAACACTTTCCGCTTTTATTGAATTTTGGTTTAAGGGAAGTCTCTTTTTAACAAAAATCAAGTTTTGGCGGAAACAGGCTAACCTGGGACAACACTTTATGTACATTCATTAAGCCCCCTTTCCCCAGAGCAAGGCTCATTTCTTTGAGCCACTCTAAGTAATGAGTCATTCATCCCATTCTTGAAAAATGCTAAGATGACTTCTGTTTTTTCCATTTATGTTAAGACATCCAGGCCCTTCCGTTTTTAACCAGGTTTTCCGAAGGAAAAAACTGGTTATTAGATTGCTAAATGTCAGCGAGCAGGCTGGCGGGCCGGCGGGCCGAACAATTCTTGCCCGGCCATAACTATATCGTTCATTGTGAGATTTTAAAATCATTTGGCACATTTGTTCACCATCATTGGACGGTGTGTCATGCGAAAGAATTACGTTTATATCTCTAAGGTCAAGGTCATTGGACGGTGTGTCGTGCCAAAGAATTGCGTCGATATCTCCAAGGTCATGGTCACACTTTGAGTTCAAAGGTCAAAAATGGCCATAAATGAGCTTGTCCGGGCCATAACTATGTCGTTCATTTTGAGATTTTAAAATCATTTGGCACATTTGTTCACCATCATTGGACGGTGTGTCATGCGAAAGAATTACGTTGATATCTCCAAGGTCAAGGTCACACTTTGAGAAAATAGATTGAATTTGACACAACGGGGGTAACTAGGAACAATCAGTAACAATGCACATTTTAAATTGTCTCCCTTTATCAGACTTTTTTTTTTCAAATTGAAAACCTGGTTTTGTGACAATTTTGTCCCTTGTTTTAATTTATTGTTTACCCTGGCGCCATTTTAAGGTATTAGGTGATAAGCCTCATCTCACTTTCTTCATAATGCATTAATGCATTATTAAATTTGTCAAGATAGACTCTAATGTCAGATAATCACAGTAATTGAAATGTTTTGTTGTTACATTAAAAAAAAAATTGACTGATAAATAAAAAATTGCAGCTTAATATCCACTGGAAGAACCAAAAAAAACATAAGCACAGTTATTGCACTAGGATTTCATGACTCATTTAGTGTAGTTTGCATACTGTATATTGTCAGTGTTGATATAATTTGTGTTTGTTTCAGGATGGCAAACTCTCCCAACTAAAGTCAGATATCCAGTCTTACAAAATTCAGTTTCATAGAATAAGAATAATTGAGACCCAGGTTAGTAACATTAAACTTACATGTTTATGTTTGGTTACCATTAAATATTTATCGTTATTGTAGATTTTTTATTTAGAATTGCATATCTATTAATTACATCCAATGTCTTAAAAAAAAAACACTTTTATCTCATTAATTTAATAAAGAGATGCATGTTTCATGGTGTTATTTTTTAACCAAAATTGTCTAAGAAAGTTCTTGGATTAAAACTTAGAATAATCATATTTAAGCTAAACATTAAAGTTATAGAACATTTCTAAGCATGAATTCTAAGAATTATTCTGACCACCACCCCAGGTTTACTTACTTACCGAATGCATTGATATGGTTATGGATGTTTTTTTTAATTTTATGGCAGATTTGTGATGTTTTCAAGAGTTTGTCGGATACAGAGAGGACTGTCACAACAAATCCTGATTTAACTGAAAGGTTTGTCTGAGAAGCAAAAATGCATTCTTTTAAAATTAGTCGCTTTTTCATATTGTAAATTTATCTTAATTGACCTTTTAAGAAAATGTGCATTGAATTAAAAAAAAGTAGTCTTTTGTAGAAATATTAGCTGTAGGAAATACATAAATCCCTAATACTGGCTTCAAACAATTTACTTTAAGAGGAAATTTTCTCAGTTTGTTCTTTAATTCTCTAGAAATGGAGACCTGAACATTGCAGAAGAGGCCAGTTGCCTGATTCAGCGTTTGAAAGAAATTGTGTTTTTAGTGGGGAGGCATTGGCCTGACCTCAAATTAGTGAACAGGTATCTATACCAAATATTTTTTCATAAACAGATCTGGGAAATAAAGTCTTAACTCCTCCCCATGAGCCGTAATATGGAAAAAGCCCTGTCTCGGCATAGCGCAGCTCAAATTAATTCATCCTCTTAAAACCATAAACACGATCCACATTCATGTTGATATAAATATTTTAACCATTATAAATATTTAATCCACATTCATTTTGATATAAATATTTTAACCGTTATAAATATTTAATCCACATTCATTTTGATATGAAATATTTTAACCATAAACACGATCCACATTCATTTTGATATGAAATATTTTAACCATTATAAATATTTAATCCACATTCATGTTGATATGAAATATTTTAACCATTATAAATATTTAATCCGCATTCATTTTGATATGAAATATTTTAACCATTATAAATATTTTATCTACAAGCCATGATCGGATAGTTTTGAAATTTAATTTAATTATAATTGATATATGGGAAAGCATCAATTGCTTGCTTTTAGTTTTGTGTGACTTTAAAATTGTTAGGAAGTTAACCATGTGCAATATAAGAACATTGTGAATCATGCAAACCTATGTAGAAATCATTTTTGTTATTGCAGCTTTGACTTTAAAACATTTGGCGCATGCTGTCACATTTTGGAAACAGACTTCTGTTTGAAGACCAAAACGCTGTTCAGAGAGTGTAAGGTAAAATACCTCGAAGAATGAATCATAACAGTACATCATTGATAGGAAAGACTTAAGTAAAAATAGAAACAAATATTAAATATTTGCATGATGTTATTATTTCTATATTCACCGGTAGATCTTTTTATTAAACACATTTTTATACGCCTTTGTTAAAAAATATTTCACGATGATATAAGGCCTTTGAATGATAAAAACTGGTCAAATTAGGCTTGTCCACTCTCTAACTAAACAGTTTAACTTATATCATCATGAAACTTGGTGATAATGTTTGTGGGCATATAATCTTGGCTAAGTTTGATAACCAGGTAGATTGCATGAAGCAATTATGACTTATTGCCCCTGCATTAAAACCAATTGGCCAAATTAGCTGTGTTGGCCCTAAAAATCAACTAGATTTAATCTAAGGATCATCAAACCTGGCCACTTTATTTGTGGGCATAAAATTTCAACCAAGTACAATAATCAGTCAGATGGCCTGTAGCAGGTTTGAATTATGGCCCTGAATTAATATTAAATTTTTCAAAGTAAGGTTGTCCGCTCTCAAACTCAAATAGTTTTAATATTATAATCATCAATGTAACCAAGACCTTTAAACAGGTGCATTTTGTGACAAGGTTTGTGACAAGTACATTATGCAAAAATTTAAATCTTTATTCCATTTTTGGTAGAAACAGATTAGATCTTCAAGACTTCAGAAAATTACATTATTGCCATGTGGATGTATCACAAATCTTGATGTCAAATGTAATAATGAGAAAAGTATGAGAAAAGACTTTAATAAAACAGAAAATAATTAGTGTAAAATTCAACCAATAAAATTACTGAAAAGTTACAAGTTACTTTCAAGCATTTGGTCGGCAGTTTGTATTGTCCTATTAGGCACATGTAAACTTTGAAAGTGAAGTGTTATCCCATCTGGACCATGCGGTGGAGGAATGGTCCGTGTTAGCTGCATTTGGGGAAAACTGGGCTTAATGCAAGTGCGTAAAGTGTGGTCCCAGATAAGCCTGTGCAGTTCGCACAGGCTTCTCAGGGACGACACTTTCTGCCTAGACTGGATTTTCACTTCCTTTTAACGAAAAATTCCTTAAAAGCAGAAAGTGTTGTCCCTTATTAGCCTGGGCAGAATGCTCAGGCTTATCTAGGAGGACACATTATTCACATGCATTAAGCCTAGTTTTCCCAGAATGCTGCTTATACTAATCAACAGATTTTCAGGTAAATTGTCCATTGTCTCATTAGGAACACTCCAACTTCGAAAGTGAAGTGTTGTCCCATCTGGATCATGTGGTGGACGAGTGTTCCATGGTTGTTCAACACCTGCAGGCCTTCGTCTGTTCCCGCCAGCAACAGATGCAGGCCAAGCAGCTACGGTCTCGACAGAGAGAAAACTTCAGAAAATTCCTTATATGGTGATTTGAAGTGTTTGACATACTTTAAACAGTTGTATTTTGAATATGTGATTCTGTTGTTTATTTGAGCCTTGCTCTGGGAAAAGGAGGTTTAATCCATGGGCGTAAAGTGTCGGCACAGATTAGCCTGTGCAGTCAGCACATGCTAATTAGGGACAACACTTTCAGCTTTTATGGTATTTTTCGTTTAAAGAAAGTTCCTTTGTAGCAAAAATCCATTTAAGGCGGAAAGTGTCTTCGCTGATTAGCCTCAGCGGATTGCGCAGGCTAATCTGGGAAGACATTGTAAGCAGATGCAGTAAGCCCAGTTTTCGGAGACCAAGGCTCACATATAAAAACTATTTCTTCATATAAATCAACAGCTTGTCCATTAAATTGTCCATGATTTTTCATTGTACAGGTCCCCTACATTCTGTGTATGTGTAGCTACCTGCTCCTATCTTTGCCTCTGGCAGCTGGACACATTGGATAGGCTCCATACAGAGTCTGGTGTGAAAGAAAAGAAGCACTTCTTGAGGTATCATAGCTGAGTAGATTATTACTGTATGTAATGCAGTCTCCTCAAAAATCCCTTAGACCAGTATAACTGCCTGAGGTCCAGGAAAAATAATCATAAATACAGGCTTTCATGGCTGGTGAAAAATTCTGTTCAAAGGACCAATGTGTTATCGGCTGATCGGTAAATTGGCAAAAAGGCTTGTAAATGTTGCGAAATTACCAGACCTATTATGACTAGCATTGTATTTGGAATTTGTGAAGAGACAGGTAATGAATATAGCTATTACACTTGGCTACGGTATAGCTTTTGTTGTTTAAGGAATAAATACTTTAAACTATGAAAATGGTAGTATATTGTTTAGTTACAGTCTTATGATTGTATTGCTTCATGTGACTCCAAGCAGTGGATCTATTAAATGTTTATATTTAATCTTTTAATGTATATTATTTATATGTAATTACTTGCATAAGAAAAAAATGACAAAAAAACAAGAGGGCCATTGTGGCTCAAAGCCCTCGCCTGAGTTGTGTCAGAGTTGAAAATCATACCATATGACCCCATTTTGGAAAAACTGTGCTTAATGCATGTGTGTAAAACGTTTTTCCTATAGAAAAGACCTCCTTCAAACGAAAAATTCCATAAGAGCAGAAAGTGCAGATTGCACAGGCTAATCTGGGACAACACTTTACGCACACGCAGAAAGCCCAGTTTTCCCAGAACAAGGCTAATATCATAACGACCTGGACAGGTTTCTTTTTCCATTAGTTCACCAAGTTTTTTAACCCTTTGCATGCTGGGAAATTTGTCCTCTGCTAAAATGTTGTCTGCTGAATTTCTAAAATTAGCATTTTCTTTGATTATTTTCAAATAATACTATCAGAATAGCAAACAGTTTGGATCCTGATGAGACGCCACGTTCTGTGGCGTCTCATCTGGATCCAAACTGTTTGCAAAGGCCTTCAAAATCCGGTTCCAGCGCTCATAGGGTTAATCTAAGAAGAATATTCCTGCCTTTTCAAACACTGCTCTCTACTCGAGGCTGGCAATTATAGGTAAATTTTCAAGTTCTAACGTGATATATCTATATTTTTGCTTTTTTTTATTTGCAGGTTTTGGAAAACTGTCCTACAGTTCTGTGAGAACTTGCGCGTTTACTCCAGTCCAGATAGAAACAAGTGGGTAGAAGGGGCCGATCTCATTAAACAGCTCATAGACTTCCTGGTGGAAAATATTCAACCAATAGTTTTGTGTCTCTGTGATGATGAATCTAACAAATTATTATGATACTAATAGACTTTAAATTTACACAGTTGAATAATCTTGGTGAGAAAACAACAGTGGTGCGCGGTTATGAACGGTTACTGTGTAATTATGGAATACATGTGAGCCTCGCCCTGGGAAAACAGGACTAAATGCATGTGCGTAATGTATTGTCTTGGATTAGCTTGTGAAGTCCACAAAGGCTAATCAGGGACAACACTTCCTGTCTCAACTTGACTTCCTTTAAAAAAATCCATAAAAGCCAATAGTGTGTTCCCTGATAAGCCTGTGCAGACTACACAGGCTAATGCAGGACAACACTTTATGCACATGCATTAAGCCCTGTTTTCCCAGAAGCGGCTCATATTGCTAATTGAATATAATGCTGGATAAGCGTTGAAAACAGATAAGTTTATTTAGCATGGCTTAAAAAACCTGAACAATAAGTCTTCACATTTGGTTCACATTTTTTGTTTAGAATAAATGACATGATTTGTAATTGACACTTAATGTTGATATTTATTATTTCTATGCATCCAATGATTTCCTCTTCAGTTTCTGTCTTTATGTTATACAAAAACAAAACTGCAAAAAAGATAAAAAAGATCAAGAGACTGCACCTGACAGCTCCAACTGTGCCATGTTGAAATACTCAGTAAATCTTTTTTATGCCATGGGGTTTATTTTGACAGTGCACACCAAACCTTTACCAAGAAAATGTTGTATTTATATTTGAACGAAACATTTTTTTATAAAGCTTACGCTGTGGTATTATTACCTACTTGAACAATCTACCTTTTAATTGATTTCTGGTTGAATGAACTATTAAAGCACCACTAAAACGGATATGGAATACATTTATGTATTCTTCAGACGCCAAAATTTCTTCTAAAGAGGCCACATTGCTACACTACAATTTAGCGTCGCTCTAGGAAAACGATCACCTGGTCTTTGAAAGTGACACTGCTTCTCACCATGTTTGTCACGTCTGCCGAGTAATTTGAAAATTCATTTATGCTGGACAAAATTATGCTTTGTACAAAATGTTGACCTTTCACCTTGAATTGTGACATTGACCCAGGGACCAGGTTCCTGTTGTTTTCATATCATTGAACAATACTTGTCACTTTTGCCAAGTCATTTGAAAATCCTCGAAAGCTAGACACTGCTTTGCTCTTGACAAAGTGATAAGGATTGATATCTCATATTTGACCTTGTACATGTACCTTTAATTATGACCATAACCTTCAATCTACTTGACTGGTCCTTGAATGTGACACTCAGTGTAGTTTAAACATATTTATTTTAAGATCCATTGCATCGAAACCCTTATTGAAATGCTCTCTGTCTGTTTCCTGGGTGGAACCAGTACTTGGTGTCTGGGGGAGATCTGAAGAACCTTCACACAGTGGGGATCGAACCCATGATCTCCCAGTTGCTACATGGACACCATATCTATTATACCAAGGCGACCTAATACGACACTCTGTTTCATCCTGCTTATAATTTCTGAAAAGTTATTTTTTTTTAATCAATTAATTTAGATCAACGTTATGATATTGACAGGGTTATTAAGATGAATAGCTTAAATTTGACCTGAAATGGTGACCATGACTTTAGACCTAGGGGCTAAGACATGTTCGTCTCTCTGTCCCATTATGCTTATCACTTCTGCAAGTTTGATGAAAAATGAGGCCTAGAACAAACATAAGAACACAAGTACCTGTGATTCATTGTCACAAAGACTGACTTACCTATAGAGATGACCACGTGTGATAAATGATGTGAGCCTCGCTCTGGGAAAATGGGGCGTAATGCATGTGTGTAAATGGTCATCCCAAATTAGTCTGTGCAGTCCGCAGTCCGTTCTAGGTCACAGGGGATTGTGCCATTAAATTCATCTCAACACAATATCCACACAAGTATGCAAATGATATGATTTTATTTCACACACATGATCACACACATTTATACATATTTTATCTGTAAGTATGTTTGAACCAAAGATCTTTGGTTTGAACGACTTATTTCTGAAATTTAACTTCTGTTTTTCATCGCCCTTGTGGCAAGTAAGCGTTATGTCAGAAACTGTCTGATCGAGTCCATCGCAATTCAATAAGCGGATGTATTTGAGCATAATCTTATAAAAAAATCTGAATGTAATGTAACCGTCGTGCATTAAAATTGTTCTCAATTATTTATTACAATGTAACCTGTACTTCTCTCGTACCAATGTTTGACAAACTAGAAGTGTCATCTTTAATGACAGCGAAAAATGGCAACAAAAATAAAACAATCACGACAACAAATAGAAATAGATAAATTTAGGGTCGAAGGCTCGTGGGCGAAAGTACAAGAGTTGATAAAACAGCTAAATTCGAAGACTAGCGGCATCGGTAATGGGAATGGTTAGTATCCGGATATAGCATTTTCGGACGATAACAGTTTTGTCAACTCGTAAGGTTGTAATCTGGTCGAATCGTCATTTTTGTGTGTAATCGAACATAATTCAATATTGATACTTACAATCATATATCAACTTACATGATCAAGTTCATTCATACATTGAATACATAGGTTATTAACAGAGCGGGCTAGCTCAGTCTGTATACTATGGGGCTGTAGCCTATACTACAAATCCAAGGATCTCAGGTTTTAGTCCCTTCCCGGACACATAACTTCAGTGGTGTAAACATCTAATAATAGCCTCTCCGAGCAGGGCTAACAACTGACAAAATCAGGTCGCCATTACTTATTTCTTGGTCACCCTTAGTTTCATGTTTGTTTACATTCACCCCTACTAGAACATGTTTTTATCAAGATACAGGATGAAAGATTTTAGGTTACCAGGGGAATTATTTGACCATTACCAACAGTTGAAAAAAAACACATCAGACAATACAACATATGTACCTGTAAATGGCGGTAATAGTTAAGTATAATTTGCANCATGACATATTTACACCATTAAGGATTAAACGCAATGTCAAACCTAAACAATTTAGCGACTATCAATCTTCAAACATCCTGGACAACCAAGTGACTTACAATGCTAAGTGTTTTAAAACTTTCATGTGTGAACTTTGAATTTAAACACTCAATTTTTCCCTGAACTGCATTGGACTGGAACAAACTTAGTAACAGTGTTGTATGCACGGCCACCGTCAACGATTTCAGGACTGCGCTGAATAATTTACTGTTGGATTAAACTCTCTCTCCCTTTGCAACATAGGCCCTACAAGTCCCTGCAACATACACATTCAGATTAAGATACATACTAAGTTCAAATTTGAGACTTCACCATAGTGATTTGCTAAATTTCAAGTCACAGTTATGGGCCTTGGTCAAGTGGGCCTTGCAGGATGATTCCAAGAACATGTGTGGTGTTCCAGATGAAAAATTACAATTATATTGCAAACAAGCATACTTCTGCTAAAAGACATGTTACAGTTATAGTTCTTGGTCAGTGACTGTAAATAAACACATAAAAAACATATAATGTCAAGTTTCATTGGAATTTTAATTATTAGATATACTTATTATACATGTACATATATGGAGTTGTTGCAAGCAAAGGTTCACCTGAAATTTCTTGGTACAAAAAAGTGGTCTAATTCTACTAAATTGCAGGTCAGAAATATGAGCCTTGGTCTGTGGCCCCAAACTAAGGTGTGAAGTTTCAATTGATTAAAATTTCTAGTAAAAAAAAAGATATGGAGTTGTTGCGTGCATTTTTTGTTAAGTCATTTCATGTCATTACGCATACACTGATGAATGCATGACTAAAAAAGTTCGATAAATTGTTGAGCCTTTAAACTTAATTATTCAAAACTGGGCTTAATGCATGTGCGCTAAGATTTTCTCAGATTAGCCAGTGCAGTTTGCACAGGCTAATCAGGGGCGACACTTTCCGCCTAGACTGTATTTTCATTGAGATGAGACTTTTTTAAATGAAAAATTCTGTAAACGCAGAAATTGATGTCTCTGATTAGCCTGTGTTGACTGCACAGGCTTATCTGGGATGACGCTGTACGCACATGCATTTAGCGAAGGGGTGTTTACCCAGAGCAAGGATCAATTATTAAAAAAAGTCCTTGTTGCATAATGTGTATTTTTTCAGATCTCTATGTCCACTTCATCATGGGTGAAAGTATCTTGGAAGGCTATTGCAAGGATCACCCTATCAGTACCCAGAGTGCTGGAAATGACCCTGTACTCTCTGAAGCTGAAAGGCACCTGAAGATCTGTATTAATGACAAAGAAAATGTACGCTTTTTGCAACTTTATCTGTAATACTAATGAAAATCTGTATTCATGATAAAGAAAATGTACGCTTTTTGCAACTTTATCTGTAATACTAATCAAAATCTGTATTCATGACAAAGAAAATGTTCGGTTTTTGCAACTTTTTCTGTAATACAATAAATGAGCTGTGCTGTGGGATAACAGGGCTTAGCCTGTTGTATTCCACACAGGCTAATCAGGGACGACACTTTCTGCTTTTATGGAATATTTGATGTAAAGGAAGTATTTTCTTAAGGAAAATCTACTCCAGGAAAATCCAGTCAAGGTGTTAAGTGTCATACCTGATTAGCCTCTGTGGACTGCACAGGCTAATCTGGGACGATGCTTTTTACACATGCATTAAACCCCATTTTCCCAGAGCACGGCTCAAATATAAAGTAATGATCATACATGTATTGCTGTAATGTTTACAATTACAAATGTTTAATAATGATCATACTGGTAATAATAATTATTGGCAACAATGTCACAAATTAAAGTGAGTGTATAGTGGCAATTATAAAGTTTTCTACAAAAATGGCATTAGATTATTTAAGCCAATATACATTTACCTAGTTATTTGTAGGGATGGCATCGTATACCATATATAGGTATTTGAATATTCACAAATCCATTCAATCGAATATTCGCATAAAACGGCGGGATTGATTTATCATCTATTACTCAGTTTCGTATCCGGTAGGGATATAAAATATTAATTGACACAAACAAACAATTGAATATACAATTGTTGTGTTGAGAAATAGAAAGAAAATGTAGCTTAATTGTAAAAACAAACTTTGAAAAAGCCTATTTAGGCGAAATATATATATATATGTAAACTTCCATTGTTTTGTAAGTTATATCCGTTTGCTAAATACGAGGCATTTTATTAACGTTGCTATCGAATAATTGTATTGCTGTGGGCAAATACTATGACCAATACTGTAATCGGGCACAAATAGAAGGAAAAACATCATGTCATGGAATTTTATTTTTATTTGAAATTTTAAAGTAACAATAGGATGTACGTTTTTATAAAGAAACATCTTAATAAGGCATGCAAAGTACACAAAATATTCAAGAACAAATATATGGAAAAACAACATGTCATAGAATTTTATTTTTATCTGAAATTTTAAAATAACGATATCATGTACTTTTATAAAAATGACACATTTTAATATCTGTTCAAACTGTGATCACAGAAACTAAATTGTTATTCGCCAGTCAATTGAAGCCCTTAATGAGCACCTAATTGACAAACAACAGTTCCAGCCCTTTCTTAGAGTGTGTTTATTGCATTGCGCAATTTAAGTAATTCACACATTTTAATGGCTGTTCATACTGTGATCACAGAAACTTAATTATTATTCGCCAGTGAATTGAAGCCGTTAATTGACACCCCATTGAAAAACAACAGCCTTTCTTCGAGTGTGTATATAGCATTGCGCAATCAACGCTGTTACCGGCCGCGTTATCAGTTCGACACGAATAACATCACATCAAACAGGTTTATCCCCAATGATTTCGAGTGCCAAATTGTAAGCGGCTCGCAGGTCATTAAATATTTGGGCAATTACGTTTGTAAAAAATTAATTAAAAAAATTGCGAATATGCAAATATCAATTCTGTTATTCGAATACTGGCCATTCAATCGAATATTCGAATAATTTTGCCATCACTAGTTATTAGATACAAAAATAAAAATACAAAATCAAATGAGCTTAAAGATGTTCTGAAAGCTTTTGCTGACAATTATTTGTTTTTAAGTAGAACAGAAATATAAGATTTTACATCGATATTGACAATATTGACTTGCAGGCATTGAGTGAAGCCACAGAGGCCAGTCTGTTGCAAGCTAAGATCCACTTCTACAGGTGTGCATACCAGTCAGCCCTAACGCTCTACGAAAGCACCAATCTGGAATCGATAACTGCACAGTCGTCATCCCCAAGGACGCTCCATATACTCGCTGAAGCATTCGCTCTTAAAGGTACAGGGTGAGCCTCATTCAGGGGACACTGCCATGTGCATTAAGTGTTGTCCCAGATTAGCCTGTGCAGTCAGGGACGACACTTAACGCTTAACCTGGATTTTAATTTAGAAGTGACTTTCATAAACAAAAAATTCCATAAAGGCGAAAAATGTTGTCTCTGATTGGCCTGTGCAGACTGCACTGTACTTTAGTACATGCATCAAGCCCAGTTGTCCCAGAATGAGGTGCAGTGTAATGTTGGCAGGGATCGATATTATTTCAGGGGTTAACAAGCCAATGTCCCCAAAATGTGTGGTGGGCCTTTAGATTAACAGTAAAAACTCATATATGACCTGCTTCATGTGAAAATGGGTCTTATTCTGTAAGTGGGCATGGCTCCAGCCCAGCCTGCACATCTGCACATTCTGTTCAGGGGCTTCCTTGTCTGCTTATGAGACTACAAAACCTTGCATGACTTTATAGCGGACAGTTATACTCCTGACCAGACTGCTGGATTGCGCAGTCTGGTCTAGAGCTACCCTGGCTGCATATGGCATAAGACCCATATTTGAATGTTGCTGGTCATATGTGTCGTGTTCTGAGAAAACTGGGCAAAATGCTTGTGCGTAAATTGTCATCGCAGATTAGCCTGTGCAGTCCGCACAGGCTAATCAGGGATGACAATTTCCACCTTAACTGGATTTTTGCTAATAAGAGACTTCATTTAAACGGAAAATTCCATAAAAGCTGAAATTGTCGTCCCTGATTAGCCTGTGTGGGCTGCACAGGCTAATCTGGGATGACAATTTACGCACAAGCATTTTATCCAGTTTTTTCAGAACATGCCACATATGTCCACTGTACAAGAAGTTTGGAAAGTTGAGTATTGGCAACCATGGCCAAAATGTTATTTTCTAGTCCTGCTTCATTTGCGCTGCTAGATGGTGATAAATGGTTTAAAACTGGCAGTTAAACGGAAAATTGGTGACAGCCACGCCTACTTGTGTTACATCCTGCCAATCATGGACAGAATGACAGGCCTGTCAAACAGTTACATTCAAGCCCTGAATTGCAAAACATATTTGTCTCGCTCTGTGAAAAGAGTGTTTAATGCATGTGCATAAACTGTTGTCTCAGATTAGCCTGTGCAGTCCGCACAGGCTAATCAGGGAGAACACTTTCCGCTTAAAGTGGATTTTTGCAAGAAGAGTCTTCCTTTGAACTAAAAATACAATAAAAGCGGAAAGTATCGTCCATGCACTGGCTAATCTGGGACAACACTTAAAGCACATGCATTAAACCCACTTTTCACAGAGCGCGACTCATATAGTCAAAACTTAGCGATGACTTATTTTAAAAGTTTATTATAAGCCCTTCGGTCTTTGAAAAATGATTATAATTTTTGACAAACATGATGATCAAACAATTAATATGAAACTATTCTAGCTGAGATAGAAATGTTAAGCAGATCATACAACAATTTCAAGCTTAACTGTATATGCTTCAAATTCATTAGTAATTCAATAAGCCTTAGACTTTTGATGCAATTGAGCTCCAATAAATAGGTTTAACCCTTTGCATGCTGGGTAATTTGTCGTCTGCTAAAATGTCGTCTGCTGAATTTCTAAAATTAGCATTTTCTTCGATTTTTTTCAAAGAATACTATCAGAAAAGCAAACAGTTTGGATCCTGATGAGACGCCACATTCTGTGGCGTCTCATCTGGATCCAAACTGTTTGCAAAAACCTTCAAAATCCGGTTCCAGCACTCAAAGGGTTATAACACATTCATTGTAGGTCTCTGTCTGGAGAAGTTGCCGGCCAATTCCACCAGCAAGTACAAGGCGGCAGAACGGGAGCAGAACATTATTGCCTGTTTTGAAAGGGCAGGGAATCTTAGTCTGCTACATCTGCAGGTCTGATTTAAAAGTCTGTAACATGCTTTGAATGTAGCGATATTGAAATATGTGTCGTGTTCTGAGAAAACTGGACAAAATGCTTGTGTGTGTAAATTGTCATCCCAGATTAGCCTGTGCAGTCCGCACAGGTTAATCAGGGACGACAATTTCCGCTTTTATAGAATTTTTCATTTAAATGATGTCTCTTCTTAGCGAAAATCCAGTTTAGTCGGAAAGTGTCGTCCCAGATTAGCCGGTGCGGACTGCACAGGCTAATCTGGGATGACACTTTACGCACATGCATTTTTTCCAGTTTTCTCAGAACATGACACATATGTTTTAATTTGTTAAATTTTCATTCTTATGTCCTCTTCAAGGAAGTTGGCTTTTAGCGGGTGCACTTTCTGTCTGTTTGTCTGTCATTCTGTCTGTTGGATCTCTGGGTGTGTGTGTCTATGCAAAACTTCTTGTCTCGCCATACATTTGCCATATATTGATGGATTTTAAAATAACTGCANGAGCTCCAATAAATAGGTTTAAAACACGTTCATTGTAGGTCTCTGTCTGGAGAAGTTGCCGGCCAATTCCACCAGCAAGTACAAGGCGGCAGAACGGGAGCAGAACATTATTGCCTGTTTTGAAAGGGCGGGGAATCTTAGTCTGCTACATTTGCAGGTCTGATTTAAAAGTCTGTAACATGCTATGAATGTAGCGATATTGAAATATGTTTTAATTTGTTATATTTTCATTCTAATGTCCTCTTCAAGGAAGTTGGCTTTTAGCGGGTGCACTTTCCGTCTATTTGTCTGTCTTTCTGTCTGTTGGATCTCTGCGTGTGTGTGTCTATGCAAAACTTCTTGTCTCAGCCATACATTTGCCATATATTGATGGATTTTAAAATAACTTTGCACAAATATGAACCATCATAAGAGTGTGTTTCACATGTAACATGCATCTCCCAACCACAAAGCTCAAGGTCACAAAGGTCAAAGGTCAAATTTTGCTTAACAGTACCATAACTTGGCCCTATATTGAAGCATTTTTAAATCACTTTGCACAAAAGAAAACTATCATAAGACATTTTGTCTTGTGTAATACTCGACTTTCTACTCATAGGTCAAGGTCACACTTACACGTCAAAGTTGACCATAATACAACTTGTTTTTAGAATAAGTGGACTTTTTATACTATAGTGCAATATTGATGCCTTATGGACACATGCCATGTTTCAGCCGTGTTAATGATAGCATGGCTTCAGTCTCAGAGTAAAGTTGTTGTATCCCACATAGAAATATCAAAGAGATGCAACAAATTCAAGCAGATTTGTCAGCATGGTTTTCCATAATTTTCAATCAAAACAGCAATACAGTTCAACGTCTGGTTGAACATTTTAAATAATGCACTGTAAAGGATAGTGTCATAATGTCATGATAATGTTTTAAATTTTAATTCTCCACAAATGAAAAATTGTGTGTAGCCACTCTGTCTAGACACTAAGAATCCCTCCTAAGACTCTACCATATAACATGTCAGTAATTAATTTTAATTTTTCAGGAGAAGGAGAAGTATCTTCATTCTACTGGCACTCTGCCCCCGACAGACGTGTTCATCGGCAACGTGGGGGACGTGTTGGAGACGGCCATTCAGCGGTCCCCGATATACTACATTAAGCATGGGTGGGTACACAAGTATATGCCACTTTTAGAAATACAATCAAGTACAAAGAATTCTTGTGAAATGATTTGTTTAACATAACAGCCTTTTACAGAGTGTTTCCCAATGGCAAAAAGTCATATTTTCCCCCAAAATCTGACCAACATTTCTCCCCCAAAAGCCAAACTTTTCCAATCAACTAAAAAATTGGTTTATAGAGTTTATTAAACAGCTATATAATTCCGCAGCACTTTATAATATAAATTAAAAAAATCATTCAAACATGCACTTATAAACAATTGGAAAACTTGTATTTATAATAATATTAATAATGTTTCATTTTTCCCAATATCATGGTTTATCACACTATTTTTCCCAATCCAAAAGGCTCAGGCTGTAAAATGTAAACAAAAACAAATAACTGTTGTGCAACACTGCAAATTAAGTAAACAGTGCAAATTTGATAAATGGAATTGATCCAATATAATATCATTATTTACCATAAAAATGAGCATACATACCAATAGTTTAAGATAGTTCATGACAATTGGAAAAGAAAATTGGTCTGAAAAAGTGGAAAGTAAAAAACAGACATCATAACAATTTAAAACCTGCTTGCCAACTGACCTAGGTAGATAAAACTAAAAAGTTAAAACCCAATATTACGGGGAAGACAGCAGATTTAAAACAAGGTACAACAACTTTAGGGATCTTATTTTTTAGCTCGGCTGTTTTCAAAGAAAACCCGAGGTATTGTCATAGCCCTCTCGTCTTCCGCCGTCAGCGTCGTCGTCGTAGTCGTCCGAAAACTTTAACATTCGCCATAACTTTTGCAATATTGAAGATAGCAACTTGATATTTTGCATGCATGTGTATCTCATGGAGCTGCACATTTTGAGTGGTGAAAGGTCAAGGTCAAGCTTCAAGGTCAAAGGTCAAAAATACAAAATCCAAGCACCCACAGACAAGAGTTGGCACCGGCTATGCGGTGCTCTTGTTCAGTAATTATCCCCCGCCAGAGGCGGAGGGATATTGTTTTTGCGTTGTCCATCCGTCTGTCCGTCCGTCCTTCCGTCCGTCCGTCCGGAACACTTGTGTCCGGAGCAATATCTTATAAGTGCTTTGGTGGATTTCATTTAATCTTGGTATGAGTATATATATGGATAAGACGATGATGCATGCCAAATGGCATTGTACAACATCTGTTAATAACGGAGTTATAGCCCTTTGTATCTTGAAAAAATGCTTTTTACTATAGGCACTTTTGTGTCCGGAGCCATATCTTGGAAGTGCTTTGGCGGATTTCATTGAAACTTGGTATGAGTATATATATGGATAAGACGATGATGCACGCCAAATGGCATTGTACAACATCTGTTAATAACGGAGTTATAGCCCTTTGTATCTTGAAAAAATGCTTTTTACTATAGGCACTTTTGTGTCCGGAGCCATATCTTGGAAGTGCTTTGGCGGATTTCATTGAAACTTGGTATGAGTATATATATGGATAAGACGATGATGCACGCCAAATGGCATTGTACACCATCTGTTAATAACGGAGTTATGGCCCTTTGTATCTTGAAAAAATGCTTTTTACTATAGGCACTTTTGTGTCCGGAGCCATATCTTGGAAGTGCTTTGGCGGATTTCATTGAAACTTGGTATGAGTATATATATGGATAAGACGATGATGCACGCCAAATGGCATTGTACACCATCTGTTAATAACGGAGTTATGGCCCTTTGTATCTTGAAAAAATGCTTTTTACTATAGGCACTTTTGTGTCCGGAGCCATATCTTGGAAGTGCTTTGGCGGATTTCATTGAAACTTGGTATGAGTATATATATGGATAAGACGATGATGCACGCCAAATGGCATTGTACACCATCTGTTAATAACGGAGTTATGGCCCTTTGTATCTTGAAAAAATGCTTTTTACTATAGGCACTTTTGTGTCCGGAGCCATATCTTGGAAGTGCTTTGGCGGATTTCATTGAAACTTGGTATGAGTATATATATGGATAAGACGATGATGCACGCCAAATGGCATTGTACACCATCTGTTAATAACGGAGTTATAGCCCTTTGTATCTTGAAAAAATGCTTTTTACTATAGGCACTTTTGTGTCCGGAGCCATATCTTGGAAGTGCTTTGGCGGATTTCATTGAAACTTGGTATGAGTATATATATGGATAAGACGATGATGCACGCCAAATGGCATTGTACACCATCTGTTAATAACGGAGTTATAGCCCTTTGTATCTTGAAAAAATGCTTTTTACTATAGGCACTTTTGTGTCCGGAGCCATATCTTGGAAGTGCTTTGGCGGATTTCATTGAAACTTGGTATGAGTATATATATGGATAAGACGATGATGCACGCCAAATGGCATTGTACACCATCTGTTAATAACGGAGTTATAGCCCTTTGTATCTTGAAAAAATGCTTTTTACTATAGGCACTTTTGTGTCCGGAGCCATATCTTGGAAGTGCTTTGGCGGATTTCATTGAAACTTGGTATGAGTATATATATGGATAAGACGATGATGCACGCCAAATGGCATTGTACACCATCTGTTAATAACGGAGTTATAGCCCTTTGTATCTTGAAAAAATGCTTTTTACTATAGGCACTTTTGTGTCCGGAGCCATATCTTGGAAGTGCTTTGGCGGATTTCATTGAAACTTGGTATGAGTATATATATGGATAAGACGATGATGCACGCCAAATGGCATTGTACACCATCTGTTAATAACGGAGTTATAGCCCTTTGTATCTTGAAAAAATGCTTTTTACTATAGGCACTTTTGTGTCCGGAGCCATATCTTGGAAGTGCTTTGGCGGATTTCATTGAAACTTGGTATGAGTATATATATGGATAAGACGATGATGCACGCCAAATGGCATTGTACACCATCTGTTAATAACGGAGTTATAGCCCTTTGTATCTTGAAAAAATGCTTTTTACTATAGGCACTTTTGTGTCCGGAGCCATATCTTGGAAGTGCTTTGGCGGATTTCATTGAAACTTGGTATGAGTATATATATGGATAAGACGATGATGCACGCCAAATGGCATTGCACAACATCTGTTAATAACAGAGTAATGGCCCTTTGTATAGTAGTATGTTCATCCGTCCGATTTGCACCCATCCTTAAACAAAATATATGTTGCGGGGGATATCAATTCTATGAATTTGCTTGTTATTCTTGTAATGCTTGAAGGGGACAGGTATGACCTAAGAAAGAATGAAATACATCTTAGCTCCAAATAATATAAAAACATATGTATAATAATCAAGCATGGTTTGGTTTGCTTCAAACAGTGATGCCAAAGTCGGAAAATGACAATGTCAAGATTTGATTGATGAAGCGTGAACAACAAATTTCGCTGTCAGCAGTGTTTGATATCCACAGACATCATGTTAAAAAAAGCCTAGATCTGGGAAAACTGCGATGTATGCAAGTCCGTGACGTGTCTTCACAGATCAGCCAATGCACAGGCTTATCAGGGACAACATTTTCTTTGTTCACTGGATTTTTTTATTAGGAGAGACTTCCTTTAAACGAAATATTCCATATAAGGAAAGTGTTGTCCCTGATGAGCCTGTGCGGACTGCACAGGCTAATCTGGGAAGACACTCAATGCACATGCATTAAGCCCTGTTTTCCCAGAGCGATGCTGAAATGGTTTCGTTCTGTACCCTTTTTCTGTAATTTTCAGGGAGCTGGAGGAAGGCATAAGAAGATTTCGAGACTTGCTTTCAGCAGTGGAAACACGATACACACAGCATTTGAGACTGGTATGTTTTTTTTGCATTTCAATAAGTTTAACAATGCTCTCTAAGGATCTTTTTTCTATAAAAATCTTTTTTGCTGTAAAATATGTAGAACATATTTCAGCTGTGCTCTTGGAAAACAGGGTTCAATGCATGTGCGTTAAGTGTCGTCCCAGATTAGCCTGTGCATTCTGCATAGGCTTATCTTGGACAACACTTTCTGTTTTTATGGAATTTTTCATGTAGTCTCTTGTTACCAAACATCCAGTCTAGGCGGGAAGTGTTGTCCCTGATTAGGCTTTGTTGACTGCGCAGGCTAATCTGGGACTATGCTTTAAGCACATGCAATAAAACTGGTTTTCCCAGAGCAAGGCTTATTTGTGGCGTGTTCTGAGAAAACTGGGCAAAATGCTTGTGCGTAAAGTGTGATCCCAGATTAGCCTGTGCAGTCCGCACAGGCTAATCCGGGACGACACTTTCCGCCTAAACTAGATTTTCGCTAAGAAGAGACATCATTTTAACCAAAAATTCCATAAAAGCGGAAATTGTCGTCCCTGATTAGCCTGTGCGGACTGCACAGGCTAATCTGGGATGACAATTTACGCACAAGCATTTTGCCTAGTTTTGTCAGAACACGCCACATTTATGAATCTCATACTCACTGATCATATGTCTCAAAATGCTTATAATTCAAAACAGGTGTCATTTTATATTTCATTATATTATGTTCTAAGTTTTAAATTATTTAATATTTTTATGAAAGGTAAAACTAGTCTTGTTTACACACACACAAAACTTTGCATGAAATGCCCTTAAAATGTATCAGCCTTATGTTCCTGTACTAGATATAACATATTCGGGCTCACCCCTCCCATTGAATGTTCAGCCTTATGTTCCTGTACTAGATATAACATATTCGGGCTCACCGCTCCCATTGAATGTTCAGCCTTATGTTCCTGTACTAGATATAACATATTCGGGCTCACCCCTCCCATTGAATGTATCAGCCTTATGTTCCTGTACTNCATAGAAATATCAAAGAGATGCAACAAATTCAAGCAGAACTGTCAGCATGGTTTTCCATAATTTTCAATCAAAACAGCAATACAGTTCAACATCTGGTTGAACATTTTAAATAATGCACTGTAAATGATAGTGTCATAATGCCATGATAATGTTTTAAATTTTACTTCTTCACAAATGAAAAATTGTGTGTAGCAACTCTGTCCAGACACTTAGCATCCCTCCTAAGACTCTACCAAATGAGTCGTGTTCTGAGAAAACTGGGCATAATGCATGTGTGTAAAGTGTCTTCCCAGATTAGCCTGTGCCTACTGCACAGGCTAATCCGGGTGACACTTTCCGCCTAAACTGGATTTTTGCTAAGAAGAGACATTATTTTAATGAAAAATTCTATAAAAGCGAAAATTGTCGTCCCTGATTAGCCTGTGCAAGTGCACAGGCTAATCCGGGAAGACAATTTCCGCACAAGAATTATGCCCAGTTTTCTCAGAATAGGACACATATAACACATCAGCAATTAATTTATAGATGAACTCTTTTTCAGGAGAAAGAGAAGTATCTTCATTCTACTGGCACTCTGCCCCCGACAGACGTGTTCATCGGCAACGTGGGGGACGTGTTGGAGACGGCCATTCAGCGGTCCCCGATATACTACATTAAGCATGGGTGGGTACACAAGTATATGCCACTTTTAAAATTACAATCAAGTACAAAGATTTTTTGTGAAATGATTTGTTTTTCCAGACATAGCAGCCTTTTACAGACTGTTTCCCGATGGCAAAAAGTCATATTTTCCCCCAAAATCTGACCAAAATTTCTCCCCAAAAAGCCAAATTTTTCAAATAAACTAAAATATTGGTTTATAGATTGTATTAAACAGCTATATAATTCCACAGCACTTGATAATATAAATTTAAAAAATCAGTTAAACATGCAATTATAAAAAATTGAAAAACTTGTATTTATAATCATATTAAGGGGTGTTGCTGCAGTTTTGCTGATTTTTTTCCATCTAATAACTTTTGCCCAAAATTTATATTTGAGTAATACATACTAGTATTATATGAAAAATGAAATAAAAACATAGGGTCACCGGCCTTGTTTTGATTTTATTCACCATTATATAACATGTACTTTTTCATTAAAACTGAAAAATCTCTAATTGCATAAAAATGATTAATAACCTATGAAATTGGCAACATGTAGACATTATATAAGCTAAGATATATCATATACCATTTTATTAAACCACAAACTACCAAAAAAATGGAGAACACAAGTTAAATTTTAAGAAATTTAATTTTTATAATTTTTATGTCACCCCAAAAAACGTCAATTTTTTACTATTT
>VMBQ01003056.1:67871-80372 GCA_007657795.1 Dreissena rostriformis
AAGATGAATGTATCAGCCTTATGTTACTGTACTAGATATAACATATTCGGGCTCACCCCTCCCATTGAATGTATCAGCCTTATGTTCCTGTACTAGATATAACATATTCGGGCTCACCCCTCCCATTGAATGTATCAGCCTTATGTTCCTGTACTAGATATAACATATTCGGGCTCACCCCTCCCATTGAATGTATCAGCCTTATGTTCCTATACTAGATATAACATATTCGGGCTCACCCTGCCCATTTTAATTAGCCTCATTCTGGAAGAACTGGGCTTAAATCCAGTTAAATGAGAAAGTCTCATCTCTGATAAGCCTGTACGGACTGCACAAGCTAATCTGGGACAACATTTTACGCACATGCATTATGCCCAGTTTTCCCAGAGTGAGGCTCTAATGGTTATAGCTGTACAATATCTCACTGTAGACACTGGCAAGACAACTGGCGGAGGTGTTACTGCGAGGCGTCTGTACGAGCTCGTATGTCCCACCAAATGTGAAGCCACAGAAAGACAGAGGGCCCCTCACACCCAGGAAATACAATCAAGACAAGTATACTTTTAATCCTTTTTATTATATCCTCTTTTACAAAGTAACAGGGCTATACTGGTGGTCACATAATTTATATCAATTTATATTTGAAACTACCTCTTCCCTAAAACATCAGTGTAGGTTTGGGTAAATAACAAGGTTTTTAAACCCATTGTGGTAAAAACTTGTCACAACCCTTGGGTTACAAACTATTTGCAAGTGCAATTTAAATCTACAAAAGTTATGCCCTTTTTCAACTAAGACATACAGTCATAATTTTACACTATAAGCAAATTAATTTATGAAACCACAAGGTACACAGGAGATATATTTGGTGTGTACAAATGTATCATGGTATAGTTATCCTCTGCAAAATTTTCTCAAATGATGCCCCTCAGGTAAAAAACAGCAATGACTTAGGGGTGGTAATGATAGAATAGTCCCATAATGATTGGTATGTAGCATTGTTTTATAGTTCTCACCACAATTTTTTCCAATCTTGCCCAACCATCAAAAATTGCCTTACCCTGGGGGTCACATAATTTATATCAACTTGTATATCAAAATAACTCTTCTCTCATAAAGAAATAACATTAAGAAGTGGTTGATTTTTAAGTGTTTTTAACCAATTGTGGTCAAAACTTGTCACAAGTAAGTATTTTATTAATTTAAATAAACAAAACTCATTCTTTTGTATGATGCAATTTATTGAAATAATATTTAAGAAATCTATTAAAGTAAAAACACATCTGCACCAATTAATATAAGTTATTTGACAACGAACCATTTTATAATTGAGCTTCGCTCTGTGAAAAGGGGGTTAAATACATGTGCGTAAAGTATCATCCAAGATTAGCCTGTGCACTTCGCACAGGCTAATCAGGGATGACACTTTCCGTCTAAACTAGATTTTTCCTAAGGAGATACTTTTTTTAAACAAAAGATATCATAAAAGCAGAAAGTGTCATCCCTGATAAGCCTGTGTGGACTGCACAGGCTGATCTGGGACGACAATTTACGCACATGCATTAAACCTCCTTTTCATAGAGCGAGGCTCAATTTCTAAAATCTCTGTCAATACGCTGTCATTGCAGGGTGTTCACTCCACACAGCCAGACAGAGGAAACACTGCTGCTGTTGCTGATAGCGGAGGCAGTGGTGAGTTGGTGTTTGTACGTAGGATAGAGGTGACTGTATGATGGATACTTATAGGTCAATTTACATAAGACACATGTAGGTTAATTTATATAGGATACTTATAGGTAGATGTAGGGAGGATACTTATAGGTCAATCTAAATTTGTGTAGGTTATTGTATGTAGGATAATTAGAGGTGATTTTACAAAGGATACTTATATGTCAATCTACATAGGACACTCTTAGGTTAGTGTATGTAGGATGCTTGTAAGTAACTGTACGTAGGATACTTATATTGCAATTCACATAGGACACGCATTAGGGTGCTCTCAAAATTACGAAAGTATCAGGATATTATTCTCCAACCCTCCATTACATGATGCTAGTAAGAGAAAAGCAGTAAAAAAAGTTGGCTGAAACAGTTTTTAATACAAGCTGCATTGAATATATAGGCATATGCTTTAGTAGCGACTTTACCAGTCATTTTCTTGTGGATTTTGAAAGTTAAATTGTTAATAATTCATTTAAAGCAATATTATTGCATTTTCAGTTTAAAGAAATTATTATTATTATTATTTATTAATGACTTTTGTTAAAAGAATATACAAATACACCTGCGTATATTTCTGCTGATATTGCCGATCAATACAATTATCTGAAAAGTATCCTGATATCACATACAATTATAGGTATACGGATCCTGGCATTGGTTGGTATTCCTAGTTTAATTTATACAAAAATAAATACATAATAGTAAATGCGCTTCTTTAGTGATACTGTTAAAATGCGGTGGACAACAGCTATCTCAAGCAACATAGGGTGGGCTAAACGATTGAAATCAAAAATGGATGATTTCTTGAATATTATATTTTTTACTCCTTTCCAACATAAATCTAAATTCAATCAGAATATTATATATGAAGGCACATATGTATAATAAATTGTATTGAGTCATTTATATAATATTATACATTATAATAATTATTTCTATATTTGTTCTTACATCCATGTGCATATACCGGGGGTATCTAATATAGTTACCAGAAAATACATTTTCGAGACGATGAAATTATAATTTTATAAATATTGAAAGGAAGAGGGTAAATGATAGGTTAAATAATAAAGAAGGAGAATTTTTAATACATTTGTTATTAGAAAGAAACTAATTCATTACACATATATAAGTGTAACATCGTCATTGAATACGAAGGACAAGAAAACAGCAACATAATGTACTAACTAGTAGTAGAAGTAGTAGTAGTAGTAGCAGCAGCACCAGCAGTAGCAGCAGTAGCATAAGCTACTTCAATAAAAATGTCTAATCAGAAAACTATTCGGATAACGGTTAACCATATTGGTGGGCAATATCAGCAGAAATTTGCAATCTTATTTGTATATTCTTTTAGCAAAAGTCATTCATAAATAATGAGTTATTATTCCTGTAAATGCAATAATATCTCTTTTTATGAATTATTACAGGTTAACTTATCAAAATCAACAAGAAAATCACTGGTAAATTACTAGCGTTTTCACAACATTACACTATGCAATATCGGGTGATGGCTACTATAGCATATGCCTAAATATTCAATGCAGCTTGTATTAAAAACTTTAAAGACGTTGAGCAAGTCCTAAATGTTGTTATTTTCAGCGATTTTTTTTACAGCTTTTCTCTAACTATCATCATGTAATGGAAGGTTGGAGAAAAATCTCCTGATACTTTCATATTTTTGGGAGCACCCTAACATGCGTAGGCTAGTGTACATAGGATACTTATAAGGCTATTGTGCACCTTAAGCTGAATTGGCCCACCTCTGTAAAACTATAGCGATCAGGCTAATAGATTCAAAGGTACATTGATATGTTATAGATGTTCAAATTACCTGGGTTTTAAACTAGTATAGTGGAATCAATAAGGTACAAATATATTTTTTCTCATTGTGGTTTTAGCTGTCTAATTTAAACAATCAGGCTGCCAAATCTGATGTTAGTAGTGATTTCATTGAGGGTTTAGGATGGCACATGAAATTGATCATGCACAATATCGTTACATATACTTGGCACAACAGGTAGTTGAAAAGTGATTTTGTAACACCTTCTATATATTCTATGTTTTTCAAATCCATATCATACAAATGTCAACATAATTGTGTTACTATGTATAATAATGTATGTAATAAGTGATTTAAAACTAAAGTTGACACAGACCGTATGACTGCATTGTCCCAGAAGGTCAATTTTTTATTCGAGCCTCGTTCTTGGAAATCTTGGCTTAAAGCATGTGGGTTAAGCCAGTCTAAAAAGGCTTATCAGGGACAACACTTTCCGCTTTCATAGATTTTTAAAGGAGGTCTTTTTTAAACTGTAATCCAATATAGGTGGAAAGTGTCGTCCCTGAATAGCCTGTGTGGACTGCACAGGCTAATCTGGGATGACACTTGATGCACATGCATTAAGCCCTGTTTTCCCAGATTCCCAGAACGCAGCTCATATTATGTTGTGTATTTTTAAGGCGACAAGGGAGGCAATCTTGAACCGTACGGTGGAGCATTACGAGAGTCGCCACCACACGTTCCAGAATGCGTCTGCTGTGTTTGATCTGCTGGCCATCACCCTTGTGAAGAAGGCTCACTTCCACAAACTGGCAGACGTATGTCCATCCCCTGTGACTATAGAACCATTCAGGACCAAGTTGTTCAAAATTTTAACGTTTGTGAATCTTTTCCTGCTCAGAAGCAAAGTAAAAATGGCTATAATATTATGCAACCAGCATAAAACCAAAACAGCCTGCAAGTTACTCCCTGTCAGTTCAGGTTTTATGCTGTTTGCAGCTCATCAGCACCTAAGGGTTGGAAATGAAGCCTTTAAATATTGAATATAGTAACAAAAATCTTAAACTTAAATTTGATTTGTTAAGGGACTAAAAATGCGTCAAAGTGCATTTTAGAGTGGTAAAGAGTTAAATGTTGGTAAAATATACCATGGTTAAAGTGTGGGGCCAAATTTTTCTTTCTTGACTGGCCTAAACTGGCTGCGACAGCCAAATTCTGCAGAGCTGTTTAATACAGCGGTGCTGATTTTGTTCAGCGTTTTTTTACCAACGATTATCAAATTTATGTCCTTAAGAAAATTAACCATGGTTAATAGTAATCACTTGGTACCTAATAAAATCTATGTGTTTGTGAATTAGAAAATTAATGATGGGTAACATTAATCACTTGGTACCTTATAAAATCTATGTATTTTAGAAAATTAACTAAGGTTAACATTTATCACTTGGTATCTTATCAAATCTATGTGCTTGAGAAAATTTTAGTGCCTTATTAAATCTACATGCTTAAGAAAATAAACTGTAGTTAATATTAGTCACTTCACTCACTTGGGACCTTTTTATCGACAGAGCTCAATGTTTGAGTGTGTAGCCCAGCGTAACGCTTGAGTAATGTTATGGGAAAACAGGACTTTATTCATGTGCTTAAATTGTTGTCCCATATTTGCCTGTGCAGTCCACACAGGCTAATCAGGGACGACACTTTCCACCTAAACTGGATTTTGTTAAAAAGTGTCTCCCTTCAAATGAAAAATACCATAAAAGGGGAAAGTGTCATCACTGATTAGCCTGTGCAGACTGCACAGGCTTATCTGGCACAACACTTTATGCACATGCATGAAGCCCTGTCTTACTGGAATCCGGCTCATTTTTTGCTGCATATTTTTTTTAAGAAGTTTGAACAAAAAATTGTTGACAACTTTTCAGTTACTTGTTAAATCTTTGAAAAGATATGAGTGTACATCTCACACCATTTTATATCCGCATAATTTGAATATCTGTATTCTCATCATCATATAAAAACACATTGCTGTGTATTTTCAGACTCTGGAGAGGGCGATGAAGTTTTCGTTTGAAGAGTACCACATATGGCAGCAGTTTGCAAATGCATTGATTTGTGATAGACAGGTGAAGTTGTAAGGCTTGGAAATAAGTTGAGATTTAATAGAGAACTGAGAAAATGTTTATCATATAATGTTTACTAACGCATTGCAGCTGTATTTATTTCGTGCCTGAAGCACATACCTGCACTGCATAACATGAACCAATAAATTCATTATATAACTAAAGTCACATTACAACTGATGAGTACATATTTAGATATTTAAATACAAAGTCATATAACATATATGAGTACATATTTAGATATTTAAATACATTATACAAAGTCATATAACATTGAATAATTTTTAGAATACATACAAAAATCCAGTGATGAAAAAACCCCAATAACATTTTAAGAAAATACATTCACTGTAGAGGGACAAGATTGTTAAATAAAACAAATGAAGGAACAAAAAAGAAAGAAAATAAAGAGCTTTTATAGAAATATTTATTGTGGTTGTCATTTCAGTATGAAAAGGGTCTGCAGGTGTTGACGGAATGTCACCGACTGAAACCTGGACTTGTTACCCCTGTCCTTCAGGCAGTCAAACTGTGCTATGAACATGTTCGCAAGGTAACTTGTGCAATAGTTTAAACCGTGCTCCGGGAAAACGGGTCTACATGCATGTGCGTAAAGTGTCGTCCCATATTACCCTGCGCAGGCTAATCAGGGACAAAACTTTCCACTTTTATTTTATTTTTCATTTAAAGGAAGTCTCTATTTAGCGAAAAATCCAGTTTTGGGTCACTTTAGGCATATGCATTAAGCCCTGTTTTCCCAGAGCACAGCTCATTTGATGAACTTTGCTTTGTACATATTCGCTAGGTTACTTACGCCGTTATTAAATAAGAGGTCCTGCTGGGGTAGTAGACAACATATCTACTACCCCAGCAGGACCTCTTATTTAATAACGGAAAACAGGTGCATGTTCATAGCACAGTTTGACTGCCTGAAGGATCTGTTTATAATTCAGTGGTGACTACTGGACCATTACATGGCTGATAAGGTTGCACATGTCGGTAGGTCGGTTGGTAGGTCCGTACGTCCACCAGATGGTTTCTGGATGATAACTCAAGAATGCTTAGGCCTAGGATCATGAAACTTCATAGGTACATTGATCATGATTCGCAGATGACTCCTATTGATTTTCAGGTCACTAGGTCAAAGGTCAAGGTCACAGTGACTAAAAATAGTAAAATGGTTTCCGGATGATAACTCAAGAATGCTAACGCCTAGGACTATGAAACTTCATAGGTGCATTGATAATGACTGGCAGATGACCCCTATTGATTTTCAGGTCACTATTTCAAAGGTTAAGGTCACAGTGACTCTAAACAGTTAAATGGTTTCCTGATGATAACTCATGAATACTTAGGCCTATGATTATGAAACTTCATAGGTACATTGATCATGACTGTCATATGACCCCTATTCATTTTCAAGTCACTAGATCAAAGGTCAAGTTAACAGTGACAAAAAACGTATTCACACAATGGCTGCCACTACAACTGACAGCCCATATGGGGGGCATGCATGTTTTACAAACAGCCCTTGTTGTTTAAAGGAAGTCTCTTCTTAGCAAAAATCCAGTTTAGACAGATAGCGTTGTCCCTGATAAGCTTTTGAGGACTGCACAGGCTAATATGAGACGACACATAAGCACATACGTTAATCCTGTTTTCCCTTTTACTGAAAAGCTATGAAAGGCTGTTAAGAGAGGATACTTTAGTGTAATTTTTTATGCCTCTAGTGTTTCTCCCCTCAGTTGCCCATAAAGACAAATCAGTGATCATTCAACAAGTTCTAATTTGCATTCAAAGGATGTAAATGGATTGATATCAAAGTTTACAGATTTTCCGATTTTTGAAAA
Organism: Dreissena rostriformis; assembly: GCA_007657795.1. Classification (NCBI taxonomy): domain Eukaryota; kingdom Metazoa; phylum Mollusca; class Bivalvia; order Myida; family Dreissenidae; genus Dreissena; species Dreissena rostriformis. The sequence continues at coordinate 75,347 of VMBQ01003056.1, forward strand.
AAGTCACTAAATATTAGTATGTTTACTATAAAAAAAAAGTTGAATATAAAATATAGACGCTTCCGAGATTTGAACCCTGAACCTCTCAAAGCAAAAGCTAGTGCGCTACCAATGTGCCATGCAGGCTTTCATACTTGTTAGCTAATTATAAAAGCTATTTAAGTACTTCAGGTTTTTAGCTCCACTGGCCAGAGGCCAGCGGGCTTATGTCATGGTCCTGTGTCCGTCGTGCGTGTGTGCGTCCGTGCGTGCGTTAAATTTTTCTTTAAACATCTTCTCCTAAACTACACGTCCAATTCTGATAAAACTTCTCACAAATGTTCCTGGGGTGAACCTCTTTCAAATTTGTTCAAATTATGCCCCTGGGGTCAAATTTGACCCCGCCCCGGGGGTCATAAAAATGAACATATGCTTATATAAAGCCTATTTTGTACAAACTTTAAAAATCTTCTTGTCCATAACCGTAGGGCCTAGGGCTACCAAATTCGGTATGTAGTGACATCTAATAGTTCTCTACTTAGTTTGTTCAAATTATGCCCCTGGGGTCAAATTTGACCCTGCCCCGGGGGTCACAAAAATGAACATATGCTTATATAAGGCCTATTTTGTGCAAACTTTAAAAATCTTCTTGTCCATAACCATAGGGCCTAGGGCTACCAAATTCGGTATGTAGTGACATCTAATAGTTCTCTACTTAGTTTGTTCAAATTATGCCCCTGGGGTCAAATTTGACCCTGCCCCGGGGGTCACAAAAATGAACATATGCTTAAATAAGGCCTATTTTGTGCAAACTTTAAAAATCTTCTTGTTCATAATTATAGAGCCTAGGGCTACTAAATTTGGTATGTAGTGACATCTAATAGTCCTCTACCAAATTTGTTTAAATTATTCCCCTGGGCTCAAATTTGACCCTGCCCTGGGGGTCACAAAACTGAACCCTTCCAACTTTAAGCGCCCAGTGGGACGAGGGATAGAAAGAGAAAGTCACATGCTTGAGTACATTTCAACCCATGCGCATTGCACTCTTTTTTCGCATAAAAAAACAGTGGAGCGATACAGGGCCATCATGACCCTGTTGTTTCAAACTTACCCAGGAAAATCATTACAAACACTTTATTATTTTACTGATTTCAAATGATGATTATCCATTAATGAACCAATATTTTTAACATTTTTCTTAATCAAGAGTGTTATTTCGCTTGTTCAAACATATAGAGGATATTTGTTCATGTCAGTTTAAGATCGTTTGTTATTTCACGAGTGATCATAGAAAATATATTTTCAAAGTGGCGGAGCCATGAGTGAAAATTTTATTTTTCTATGATCACAAGTGAAAAAACAAACGATCTTACACTGACATGAACAAATTTTCTGTTTCTTTTATGCCCCTTTTTTAAGAAAATAATTAACAGTTGTTTCACTTTCGCTGAAAAGTTACCCTTTCTCCCGTGGCGTACCTCAATACATTGAAATCACTGTCATTATTCCAGCGAAATTCTTCAGTAAAACACTTTTACAATGTAAATAAACGGTTAAAAAGCATAAAATAAAAAGAAAATGTGTTGGATTTGGTGGAATATCGATTTTATTTCACTTGTGATCATAGAAAAAATATAAACAAGGGAAGAATATCTTGATATGATAATCTAAAAAAAGAAAAAGTAATTCTGAAGATTTGTTTAATTTCACTGCTGTTATTTCACTCCAGAATTGCCATATTTTATCATTAGGTATAAAAGAAAATGTTTACATTCTTTTTTTGAGCTACAACAATTATTTTGTAAATTTACCAAACTGCAAACAAATCCCTTTAAACTTCATTTTTCTCCCTACAGTATGATCAAGGTATAGCCCTGTCCAAAGTCGCACTAGCGGCTGGGGATGGTCACCCGATGGCATCTCGGGCGTACATAGCCCTGGGGGTGGGGTACAGCCTGAAGGCGTCCGAGATGAAGCTGAAGGCTGATAGGCACTACCTGCACAACAAGGCACTGAAGGCATTTGAAAAGTAAGTGGGAAAACGTGGCTTAATGCATGTGCGTAAGGGGTTGTCCCATATTAGCGTGTGCAGTCGGCACAGGCTAATAAGGGACAACCAGTCGGCACAGGCTAATAGGGGACAACATTATCCGCCTAGACTGGATTTCCGTTTAGAAGAGACTTCCTTTAAACAAAAAATACCATATAGGCAGACTGTGCAGGCTAGTCAGGGGCGACACTTTTTTATACATACATTAAGGCCTTATACATACATTAAGGCCTGTTTTCCCAGAGCACCACTCAAGTGTTTGCACAACAAGGGGCTGAAGGCCTTTGAAAAGTACGTGTTTGTATAATAAACACTAAAGACCTTATTTACCACAGTTGATGTTGTGGAATGATTCAACCTGAGCAATCAGAACTTATGGAATAAGTATATCTTTTACATTGAAAAAATAAATAAAAATTGACTAGTTTTATTTTAAGAATTATGATATTTTTGTTCTTAAAGTTAAATATTAACCTTTTTGTTCAGGTTAACCATGTATTTCTTAACCCTTTGCATGCTGGGAAATTTGTCGTCTGCTAAAATGTTGTCTGCTAAATTTCTAAAATTAGCGTTTTCTTCGATTTTTTTCAAAGAATACTATCAGAATAGCAAACAGTTTGGATCCTGATGAGACGCCACGTTTTGTGGCGTCTCATCTGGATCCAAACTGTTTGCAAAGACCTTCATAACTCGGTTCCCGCACTGAAAGTGTTAAAAAATTATAGTTCTTGGTCATTTTCAGGGCTCATATACTGGATCCAAATGACTACCTGTCCCTGTTTCATCTGGCCCTACAAATGTCTGTTCTGAGACAGGTTTGTTAGACTTTTGAGCCGCGTTCCTGGAAAACGGGCTTAATGTATGTGTGTAAAGTGTCGTCCCAGATTAGCCTGTGCTGTCGGCAAAGGCTAATCAGGGATGACACTTTCCGCATAAGCTGAATTTTCGCTAAGAAGAGACATCCTTTAAACGGAAAATAACATGAGAACCGAAAATGTCGTCCCAGATAGACCAGTGTAAACTTCACAGGCAAATCTGGGATGACACTTTACGCACATGCATTAAGCCCAGTTTTCCCAGAACAAGGCTCTTTTGTAGAGTTCTATGTCCCCATACCTCCTTAGAAGAAGTGGGAGAAAATTGCACTTGTTGGTCTTTCCATCAGTTGGTTGGATGGTCAGTCAGATAGTTGGTCTGGCAATAGACCAATGCATATCTGCTCCATTTATAGAAATTAATGTGCTGGGAGAAAAATCAACACATATTGATTTGAGGTCAATAGGTTAGAGATAAATGTTGTAAGGGCTTGGATCATGACATTTCTTTCTGCAAGAGAATACATTACCCTATGATAATCAGATTTTGTCTGCTGATTACTGATTTTTCAGGTCAACAAGTCAAAAGTCAAGGTCACAGGGGCTATTTCCATTAAATTCGTTTCAACAAGATATCTAGAGATCTAGAGAATTATTGGACTGACAATCATCACAGGGTTTTCTTCCACTGATTTGTGAACATGTCTTTTTATGTGAACTTATGTAGAATGATGTAGAATAAGTCATAAATTATCAAAATTGTGAAAAAAAATCACTACAAGCTAGAAGCAAATAATAACTGGTGGTATTCATGTGTTTGGCTACATTTAACATACAAACACTTTGAACGAGAAACACCATAAAAGCAGAAAGTGTCGTCCCTGATTACCCTGTGCAGACTACACCGGCTAATCTGGGACGACATTTTACAAACAAGCATTACGCCCAGTTTTCCCAGAGCGCGGCTCATTTCTGAATCTTTTTTTCAGATAGAGGACGCGGTGAAGTACACAAAGTTAGCCCTGAAGTACAACGCAGACCACGTGCACTCCCTTCACCTCCTGGTGCTGTTACTTACCGCCCAGAACCAGCACCAAGATGCCATGGACCTTGTCAATGCTGCCCTGGACGAGTACCCAGATAATATCAGGTATGCCTGAGAAGCTATGAAAGACCTCTTAAGTTTTGATTTCTTAATTTACTCTCCCCCTTTTAGATATGAGCCATGCTCTGGGAAAACAGGGCTTAATGCATGTGCATAGAGTGTCATCCCAGATGTATTCCACACAGGCTAATCAGGGAAGACACGTTCAACCAAGACTAGATTTTTTCTTCCTTTAAACAAAAAATTCCAGAAGTGTGGAGAGTGAAGTCCCAGATTAGCGTGTGCAGAATGCACTGGCTAATCTAAAAGTACACTTTAAGCACATGCATTAAGCGCGTTTTTTCCAGAGCGAGGCTCATTCCTTAATTTGACTTCCCCACCCACCCCAAATCATGTGTATTATATCCCTGTGTTCTGGTTAAGGACTTGTGATTTGTTTTAGTCTTCTGTTCACCAATTCTAAGATTGAGGGGGTGCTGTATGGCTCAGAGATACTTCCTTCAAATTAGAAATTCCATAAAGGCGGAAAGTGGGAAAACAGGTTTGAATGCATATGCATATATATAAATATGCGGAAAGTGGCATCCCTGATTAGCCTGTGCTGACTGCACAGGCTAATCTGGGATGACACTTTACTCACATGCATTAAGCTCCATTTTCCTAGAGTGTGGCTCATATTGACTTGTTGTTTCTTTCAGTCTGCAGTTCACCAAGGCTAAGATTGAGGAGGTGCTATACGGCCCGGAGGTGGCCCTGAGTACGTGTCAGAAGATCATGGCCCTGTGGAAACAGCTGCACGAGACACACTGTGACATGTGAGTACACGAGACACACTGTGACATGTGAGTACACGAGACACACTGTGACATGTGAGTACATGAGACACACTGTGACATATGAGTAGGATCTTACAAGATACCCTCTATATCAATTGAGATAATAACCATTGAGACATACTTAAGACTTTTCCAATTGCAGTTTTACTCTAATGTTTATTGAATGCAGTCCAACCTTTCTTAGCGAACATCTGAGTTAAGCCGAATCATTCAGTCTAGATTCCCCCCCCCCCCCCCCCCC
>VMBQ01003056.1:82223-93061 GCA_007657795.1 Dreissena rostriformis
CCCCCCACCCCACCCCTGTAGTGGCCAGTATGTTTCACACCGAAAGCTATTTTTCATGTGATCACGAGGCAGTCATTTCCAGGTGTCAAAAGGAAACACTTGAATCGATCTGCATCATTGAGGTCACATCATTTATTTTGCAGTTAAACAATCGAATTGAGGTAGTAAATGCCTTTGATATAATAAATGCAGTCCACTGTGAGAAAACAAATGTTGGGTGTTCAGGTTTGTATATTCATCCTTTCAATTTTAATATTTATTTCTATGTGCCCTCCGGCCCTTGCTAGTACAAATAACATAGCATAGTCACACATTTCAAGACACATATAGGCAAACATACATATGTTATGGTACAGCTATTAATAATTAAGTGCTTTTCAGTAACGCATCTCTTCTTTCAAAAGCATAATATTATATAAATAACATCGCATAGTCACATAAAACAAATAACATAATACAAATAACAACACATAGTCATATAATACAAATAACATTGCACAGACACATATAGGCAGAGCTATTGATAATTAACTGCTTTTGTATAAAATGAATATAGAATTACATTTACTTCCTTTTAATGACAAAGAATCAACTTGTGACAAGTTCTCTTGCATGAAGACATGTTTCACAAATTGCAAACAATAAATGAGCTTCGCTCTAGAAAAAAGAGGGCTTTATGCATGGGCTAAAAATGTCGTCCCAGATTAGCCTGTGCAGTCTGGAAACACACTTTATGTAACGCACATGCATAAAGTCCGTGTTTTCAGAGATCAAATTAAATTTCCGCATGCGGTCTGCTTTCAGAGAAGATTCCGTCAGTAACGCGAAGCTCAAATTTGGCACCCTGATGGTTGCAGAGAAATCCACAGATCGGTCAGCCTTCGACAGGAAAAGTCAGGCATTCCTGCAACTGAATGAGTTTGTGGATCGGGAAGGTATGTCCTGCAGGACTCACTGAGTTTCTGGGAAAACTGGGCTAAATACATGTGTCGTGTTCTGAGAAAATTGGGCATAATGCTTGTGCGTAAATTGTCATCCCAGATTAGCCTGTGCAGTCCGCAAAGGCTAATCTGGGACGACACTTTACGCACATGCATTTTGCCTAGTTTTCTCAGAACACGACACACATGTGTGTAAAGTGTTGTCCCAGATAGGCCCGATCGGGTACAACTCTTTCCACTTGTATGGCATTTCTCATTTAAAGGAAAGCTCGTCTTTACAAAAATCCGTTCAATGCAGAAAGTGTTGTCCCTTATTAGCCTGTGCAGACTGCAGAGGCTAATCTGGGACAACACTTTACACACATGCATTTAAGCCAGTTTTCCCAGAACGATGGTTAACTGTTGTGATATGTGCAGGAAAACTTTGTACTTTCTTTTTGATGGTGTGGATAAAATGGTTTTGTTTGTTGAAAAGAATGTTGTTATCATGAAAACAATAACCCAAGGTACCATATTTTTCCATGACAACCATGATTTTTTGTTTTGCATTAAAACAACTTACAATTGTAAAATCACCCAATAAAAAATGTTAAAAAAAAAACAATTTTGAATTTTTAATTCAGTTTCAGGGAATAGTTTTGGCGGCTTGAAATCATTTGTAATTTGAATTGTGATTGTGCCAATAATGTAAGCCTTGCTCTGGGAAAATAGGGCTTAATTCATATGCGTAAAGTGTCATCCCAGATTAGCCTGTGCAGTCCCCACAGGACAATTTGGAAATACACTTACTGCCTAGACTGGATTTTTGTTTAGAAGGAATTTCTGTGAAAATGGGGCTTAATGCATGTGCATATAGTGTCACACCAGATTAGCCTGTGCAGTTGGCGCATGCTAATCAGGGACACCAACTTTCCGCTTTTATGGAATTTTTCATTTAAGTCTCTTCTAAACGAAAAATCCAGTCTTATTGGAAAATGTTGTCCCTGATAAGCCTGTGAAGCATGCATTAAACCCCGTTTTTCCAAGAGCCCCGCTAAAATAATCCTCATGATGATAATTTCAGGTTCCATGCGGGCAGAGTCGCTTGCTGTGTCACGTATTGAGAAGACGCTGTCTGACCTCGCGACCTCCGACATCGAGGAGAGGGGATCTGCGGGGCATACCAACCAGGAGACTCACTCCCTGAAACTGCAGGCTCAGATCTGGATGAACCTTAGTATGTGTTCAACAATTGAGCCTTTATGCGCCTTGTTCTGATTAAACTGGGCTTTATGCATGTGCGTAAAGTCTAGTCCCAGATAAGCCTGTGCAATCTGCACAGGCTAATCAGAGACGACACTTTGCGCCTAACCTGGATTTTTGTTTAAAAATAGACATCATTTAAAAAAAATCCATAAAAGCGGAAAGTGTCGTCCCTGATATGCCTGTGTGGACTTAACAGGCTATGCACATGCATTTAGCCCAGTTTTTCCCAAGAACAAGGCTGATATTATTGTTTTCAGAACCACCACTTCCATTAGGCTGGAGGGGGTGATAGCGATGATGTTTGTTGATTTCAATGAATGATCAAATTTTATTTCATGAGTGGTCATCGAAAAGATACTTTTACGATTGGCCTAGCCATTTTTTATTTTCATACTGAAGGGTTAATATTTTAAGTTTGTTACAATTGCTTCAACTTAAATAAATCACCAATGTGAAAACTTGAAGTCTTATAATTACAAAAAACAACAATATTGGGCACTATTATGAATTCCTGTGTTACAATATTGCAGGTGAACTGTACCTGTCCCTGGACAAAGTGGAGGAGGATTTCTTTAAATGAAAAATTTCAAGCGAAAAGTGTTGTCCCAGATTAGCCTGTGCAGACTGCACAGGCTAATCTGGGACGACACTTTGCGCACATGGGAGGCTGATATTGACTGTGAATGTCTGTATTACAATATTGCAGGTGAGCTGTATCTGTCCCTGGACAAAGTGGAGGAGGCGGAGTCCTGTATACGGGAAACAGCTGCACTTTTCCCGCTCTCCCATCAAGTGGCATACATGGTAATGTTTTATTGTAGTGGTTGAATTCATGATAATGTGCCATTATGTTAGTTAAATTAATGGTTATGTGCCATTGTATTGTTTGCAGTCATTGAAATGTGCCCTTATATTGGTTTCATTCATGGTAATGTGCCATTATATTGGGTCTTGTAAATGGGAAACTGCTGCCCTCTTCCCTCGCTCAAACCAGGTCGCTTTCAAGGTAATGTGCCATTATATTGAGTCTTGTAAATGGGAAACTGCTGCACTCTTCCCTTGCTCACACCAGGTGGCTTTCAGGGTAATGTGCCATTATATTGAGTCTTGTAAATGGGAAACTGCTGCCCTCTTCCCTCGATCACACCAGGTTGCTTTCAATGTTATGTGCCATTATATTGAGTCTTGTAAATGGGAAAATGCTGCACTCTTCCCTCGCTCACACCAGGTCGCTTTCAAGGTAATGTGCCATTATATTGAGTCTTGTAAATAGGAAACTGCTGCACTCTTCCCTCGCTCACACTAGGTCGCTTTCAGGGTAGTGTGCCATTATATTGAGTCTTGTAAATGGGAGACTGCTGCACTCTTCCCTCGCTCACACCAGGTCGCTTTCAGGGTAATGTGCCATTATATTGAGTCTTGTAAATGGNGGCCATAAATGAGCTTGTCCGGGCCATAACTATGTCGTTCATCAAGGGATTTTGAAATCATTTGGCACATATGTTCACCATCATTGGACGGTGTGTCGCGCGAAAGAATTACGTCAATATCTCCAAGGTCAAGGTCACACTTTGAGGTCAAAGGTCAAAAATGGCCATAAATGAGCTTGTCCGGGCCATAACTATGTCGTTCATCAAGGGATTTTGAAATCATTTGGCACATATGTTCACCATCATTGGACGGTGTGTCGCGCGAAAGAATTACGTCAATATCTCCAAGGTCAAGGTCACACTTTGAGGTCAAAGGTCAAAAATGGCCATAAATGAGCTTGTCCGGGCCATAACTATGTCGTTCATCAAGGGATTTTGAAATCATTTGGCACATATGTTCACCATCATTGGACGGTGTGTCGCGCGAAAGAATTACGTCAATATCTCCAAGGTCAAGGTCACACTTTGAGGTCAAAGGTCAAAAATGGCCATAAATGAGCTTGTCCGGGCCATAACTATGTCGTTCATCAAGGGATTTTGAAATCATTTGGCACATATGTTCACCATCATTGGACGGTGTGTCGCGCGAAAGAATTACGTCAATATCTCCAAGGTCAAGGTCACACTTTGAGGTCAAAGGTCAAAAATGGCCATAAATGAGCTTGTCCGGGCCATAACTATGTCGTTCATCAAGGGATTTTGAAATCATTTGGCACATATGTTCACCATCATTGGACGGTGTGTCGCGCGAAAGAATTACGTCAATATCTCCAAGGTCAAGGTCACACTTTGAGGTCAAAGGTCAAAAATGGCCATAAATGAGCTTGTCCGGGCCATAACTATGTCGTTCATCAAGGGATTTTGAAATCATTTGGCACATATGTTCACCATCATTGGACGGTGTGTCGCGCGAAAGAATTACGTCAATATCTCCAAGGTCAAGGTCACACTTTGAGGTCAAAGGTCAAAAATGGCCATAAATGAGCTTGTCCGGGCCATAACTATGTCGTTCATCAAGGGATTTTGAAATCATTTGGCACATATGTTCACCATCATTGGACGGTGTGTCGCGCGAAAGAATTACGTCAATATCTCCAAGGTCAAGGTCACACTTTGAGGTCAAAGGTCAAAAATGGCCATAAATGAGCTTGTCCGGGCCATAACTATGTCGTTCATCAAGGGATTTTGAAATCATTTGGCACATATGTTCACCATCATTGGACGGTGTGTCGCGCGAAAGAATTACGTCAATATCTCCAAGGTCAAGGTCACACTTTGAGGTCAAAGGTCAAAAATGGCCATAAATGAGCTTGTCCGGGCCATAACTATGTCGTTCATCAAGGGATTTTGAAATCATTTGGCACATATGTTCACCATCATTGGACGGTGTGTCGCGCGAAAGAATTACGTCAATATCTCCAAGGTCAAGGTCACACTTTGAGGTCAAAGGTCAAAAATGGCCATAAATGAGCTTGTCCGGGCCATAACTATGTCGTTCATCAAGGGATTTTGAAATCATTTGGCACATATGTTCACCATCATTGGACGGTGTGTCGCGCGAAAGAATTACGTCAATATCTCCAAGGTCAAGGTCACACTTTGAGGTCAAAGGTCAAAAATGGCCATAAATGAGCTTGTCCGGGCCATAACTATGTCGTTCATCAAGGGATTTTGAAATCATTTGGCACATATGTTCACCATCATTGGACGGTGTGTCGCGCGAAAGAATTACGTCAATATCTCCAAGGTCAAGGTCACACTTTGAGGTCAAAGGTCAAAAATGGCCATAAATGAGCTTGTCCGGGCCATAACTATGTCGTTCATCAAGGGATTTTGAAATCATTTGGCACATATGTTCACCATCATTGGACGGTGTGTCGCGCGAAAGAATTACGTCAATATCTCCAAGGTCAAGGTCACACTTTGAGGTCAAAGGTCAAAAATGGCCATAAATGAGCTTGTCCGGGCCATAACTATGTCGTTCATCAAGGGATTTTGAAATCATTTGGCACATATGTTCACCATCATTGGACGGTGTGTCGCGCGAAAGAATTACGTCAATATCTCCAAGGTCAAGGTCACACTTTGAGGTCAAAGGTCAAAAATGGCCATAAATGAGCTTGTCCGGGCCATAACTATGTCGTTCATCAAGGGATTTTGAAATCATTTGGCACATATGTTCACCATCATTGGACGGTGTGTCGCGCGAAAGAATTACGTCAATATCTCCAAGGTCAAGGTCACACTTTGAGGTCAAAGGTCAAAAATGGCCATAAATGAGCTTGTCCGGGCCATAACTATGTCGTTCATCAAGGGATTTTGAAATCATTTGGCACATATGTTCACCATCATTGGACGGTGTGTCGCGCGAAAGAATTACGTCAATATCTCCAAGGTCAAGGTCACACTTTGAGGTCAAAGGTCAAAAATGGCCATAAATGAGCTTGTCCGGGCCATAACTATGTCGTTCATCAAGGGATTTTGAAATCATTTGGCACATATGTTCACCATCATTGGACGGTGTGTCGCGCGAAAGAATTACGTCAATATCTCCAAGGTCAAGGTCACACTTTGAGGTCAAAGGTCAAAAATGGCCATAAATGAGCTTGTCCGGGCCATAACTATGTCGTTCATCAAGGGATTTTGAAATCATTTGGCACATATGTTCACCATCATTGGACGGTGTGTCGCGCGAAAGAATTACGTCAATATCTCCAAGGTCAAGGTCACACTTTGAGGTCAAAGGTCAAAAATGGCCATAAATGAGCTTGTCCGGGCCATAACTATGTCGTTCATCAAGGGATTTTGAAATCATTTGGCACATATGTTCACCATCATTGGACGGTGTGTCGCGCGAAAGAATTACGTCAATATCTCCAAGGTCAAGGTCACACTTTGAGTTCAAAGGTCAAAAATGGCCATAAATGAGCTTGTCCGGGCCATAACTATGTCATTCATTGTCAGATTTTAAAATCATTTGGCACATTTGTTCACCATCATTGTACGGTGTGTCGCGCGAAATAATTACGTAGATATATCCAAGGTCAAGGTTGCCACGACTAAAAATAGATTGATTTTGAAACAAGGGGGGTAATTGTGATGAACAATCAGTAGCAATGCACATTTTGAGTTGCAGTTGTCTCCCTTTATCAGACTTTTTTTTTATTGAAAACCTGGTTTTGTGACAATTTTGTCCCTTGTTTCAGCAGTGGACCGATACAGGGCCATCATGGCCCTCTTGTTTTTGTCTGGAATACAAAAATTCAGAAAAATCAAATAAACACAATTCTATGTTATTTTTGAAGTGAAAAATATTGTCAATGTCATTCATTTTCATTATTTTTATGCCCTCGGTAGGGTGGCATATAGCATTAGAACTGGCAGTCCGTCCCTCTGTCTGTCTGTCAGTTTGTGATTCCGTCCGAAAACTTTAACATTGGCCATAACTTTTGCAATATTGAAGATAGCAACTTGATATTTGGCATGCATGTGTATCTCATGGAGCTGCACATTTTGAGTGCTGAAAGGTCAAGGTCATCCTTCAAGGTAAAAGGTAAAAAAACAAAATCTAACGGAAGTAACAAGCTTTAAAGGGAGATAATTTCTATTTATCATTTGGCAGGTGCAGCTCATTTTCACAAGGGAAGTTATAATTTTTAAAGGGATATAATACAAAAAAATAAAAAAATCAAAGCGGCGCAATGTTTCTGACAAACACATCTCTTGTCTTAGTATTATTATAGTGTGTTATAATTTTTTAGCTGAATTATATCTTTGGCATATATCGTGTTACTTTTTAACAGGCATTTGTTGACTACTATATGTTTGATGATTAAAGAACCCCAGTGAATCCTGTAACGCATTTCATCTATTCGGATTTTCTGGATATTGGAGGACAAAACAGACATTTGTAAAAGTTTATTAGAAGGTGTTACAAGGTAAGCATGGCACTTTGAAATATAAATATGTGTCTTTTAGAAATCACAAGAAACAATAATATGGTGAAATATAATATGTGAGTAATTTTACTGATGCGTAATTTGATTGAATAATAACGCACACAACTGAAATTGAAATTTATTCTGCTATTTAACACAATGATTTTAAGTCCACAAAATATATTCCAGCAAAATTAGAAAAAATGGGGGAGGGACCCCTAAGGGTCTCGTCTAAGGAAATGAATTAGATGTCTATTCGTCTACTGAATGTAATAAGTCATGTAACTAACATTTTTATACATTTTTACTTTTTTCCATTTTTGTGTTTCTTAAGGTGACATACATCAACTGTTAAAATATTAAGACAACCTTTTTGGTTAAAATAATGTGTTTACCAAATTTCCCAAATTGACATGAGCAACACATGTCATTTTCTGAATGTAAAAAGTAGTATATCTGACATTTTGTAATTTTTTTATGGAGAGGCAAACAAGTGTTTCATTAAAATAATAAACGTTTTTCCGAATTCAAATTTTCTGATTAGTATTATAATAAAATTTGAAAACGAAACAAAACTCCAAATATATGTATGTCATTTTTAAAACAATAAATAATTAAGAAAGTAGCAGTTACCATAATTTCAATACTGAAATATTTTGAATGCAAGAAATAACGTAAGTGCTCTTACTGTATTTTGGAACATTTCGGAAAAAATGCATTCCTGAACAATTTACAAAATGTCAGTCACCCTAGTTATTACATTCAGTAGACGTATTGCTCTCTGAATCTAGCCGAACTATTTTACGCAGTATTTAGCCTGCTTTATATATTGACATGCCATATGGTTGTCGGATGATTTTGTAAAAACAAACATTGTCACTAAAAGACATCTAAAGAGACATCTAAATGTTGATTTATAAACTTAGGTGGTTTTATAGTCAAAGCAAATACTGTTACACAGAAACATCCACGAATAAATATTTTGATTTAATTTTGATGCTTATGTATTAATATCAACAGGCAGCAGGCAAACCAGCACATCCCTCTTCACCTTATGATAAATTAAACAGGCCTTCTATCAGTTGCAAGATGTTTTATGGATTATGGATGGAATAAGTGATGCAATCTATGTTGATTTTCTTACTAAAAGAGTTTTATCTTAAGTGCAAACAAGAACCAAATCTGCTGCCTAGCAACTTGCAAATTTTGTCAACAAATGTTAAATTTGAATGCTACAGTACCATGGAAAGTCAATGTGTGAGAGAGCTGTATTATAAGTTCCAGAGCTAATAGGTATACATAATAAGATATTCAACTTACAAGAAAAACAAAGCAATACACTCACAGCACTGAACTTTTCATGTGGGAGAATTGAGTATTACTTGGCATTTCAAGTTAATACAGAGTTGAAAAGTTGAAATAGGCATGCCTGTGTATTATGTACTCCCACAATGACTTCGTTAGTGTTGCTGTAGTAGCAGACTGATCGTGGGTTGCGCAATCCATCCGTCCATGTAGCAAGAGTAGCCCGCTTTCTTTGGCCCTCTCGATCCACCTGAAGGATAGTGTGGGAGTTGAACCCACAGACAAGCACCTGACCTGCTGGTGTTACATGGACACCCCATGGCAATTGTAGTTCAGGATCAGTGAAGGTGGATAGCAGGGTCCCATCTGGGGACAGTGTGAGGAGTTTGTCCTGGGAGTAGGTAGTGACATAGATCCTGTCACCAGTTGAACTCACAGCACACTTCCACACTGAAAAACATGAACATGTAATGTTTTTCATGGACCAATTCTTTAATATTTAAGAATGTAAATATAGAGTTCAATTTATTTTAAAAGAAGTTTTCAGTGTTGAATTCAAAGTGCTTATCGGCGAGTATGACAACTATTTTCACATCTATTGGTACTAACAGTGCTGGCTACTTCGAAATTAAGAGGTTGGACTGTTTTATGAAATATGTAAAAATGTTGATGTTACTTACAAAATGAAAACAACTTTGTCCAAATTTCCTATGATATTATTGCATGATACTGCTTTTTATTATAGTTGACTTGAAATTTAATATGATCATAAAGAAATATTATAATATGTATGTTCACCAGTGAAGTTAGTAGTTGTATCTTCATAAATCTTTTTAACAAGTGCTCCCGTCAGAGTGTACTGGTACAGAGCAGTATGGGAGGTGACGTACAGGTTGTCTGCATGATGGGCAATGCCAGCACACATGTGCTGAAACTGAAGTTTCCTGCCTTTCACAAGCTGATTATTATTCACAGAGATGAACTGCACCCCATCATCCTCCACAGTAACAGCCACCTCACATGCACCAACCTGACACATGTCCCCGTTAGAAACAGGCACATCACAGTGGCTGATCACTTTGTACTTCAGGTCCAACAGCTTCACTTTTTTATTGAATTGGTCAGCCACAACAATTTTATCAACAGAGATATGACAGATGCCTGTGATATAGCTTGATGTTGACGATTCACCTGGTATTAAAACGTCATACTCACTCTTCTGTTTTACAGCTAATACATGACTTTGGTCCTGTGGTACTGCCAACGACTGGGTTCTCTGAAAAACTTTCCCTAGATTTAATTGTTTGGTCAAGAACTGCTCAATTTCAGTGTTAGCTTGCAATGCTATTGAACTGTCAAACTTCAAAGAGTTCTTTTTCAGATATACTTCTGACTCCTGTATCTTGTCCAGACATTTCCTGCTGGCTATAAAGGCCAGTTCTCCCATGCTCTTATCTGCAAGTTCCTTCACAGCTTCACTCAGGAGCTCTAGGTCATCCTTCAGTTTGTTGCAGTTCTCTACATCAGTCTTGAGGGAATCTTGTAGAGATGTCCTCACATCATCCAGTTCCTTCATTGTAGTCTTTTCAAGCTCGTCCAAGGCCGCATTTAGTTTCTGTCGCACATCTCTGACTTCTTGTAGTCTTTCACTGTATGAGCCCTCAACCGACTGAAAGCTGGTCTGTCTTGTATTTTGGAGGTTCTTCAGTTCTTTCAGAATGGTCTCAATCTTGTTAGACAATTCATGTAAGTCTGGTTGAGTGATTTTGACTGACTCAGAAATAAGGGATACTTCCTTGCATTGTCTGAAACAAGTACAAATTAGTCCATTACTTTTATTAAAATTAATGATGAAAAAAATATCATTAACTAAACAGAAAAATACTGAAATACATGCTCGTTGTTTATAAATAATTCCTGTCTGTTTACGTAAAATAGCATCCGTCTTATAAGATTGGAGCTCACTTCACATATTTCAA
>VMBQ01003056.1:99071-110217 GCA_007657795.1 Dreissena rostriformis
CACAATTGAAATGCAATCTCTCTGATTAATGGAATTAGTTTCTATTGATATTACAGTCCGTGTGGTACGTTATTATCCCCCGCCAGAGGCGGAGGGCTATTGTTTTGGCGTTGTCCGTCCGTCCGACTGTCCGTCCGTCCGGCTGTCCGTCCGTCGGGCTGCCCGTCCGGCACTTTTGTGTCCGGAGCCATATCTTGAAAGTGCTTTGGGGGATTTCATTGAAACTTGGTATGAGTATATATGCGGATAAGAGAATGATGCACACCAAATGGCATTGTACACCATCTGTTAATAACGGAGTTATGGCCCTTTGTATCTTGAAAAAATGCTTTTTAATATAATTTCATACGTCACATCTGTGACAAAGCTCTAGTTTGACAGGGGATATCAATTCAACGAATTTGCTTGTTTATTCTTATTTTTAGCTCACCTGATCACTAAGTGGTCATTTAC
Organism: Dreissena rostriformis; assembly: GCA_007657795.1. Lineage (NCBI taxonomy): Eukaryota > Metazoa > Mollusca > Bivalvia > Myida > Dreissenidae > Dreissena > Dreissena rostriformis. The sequence goes on from VMBQ01003056.1 coordinate 99,525, forward strand.
AAAGATTTTTCAAATTATACCCCTGGGGACAAACTGGTTGTACTCCAGGGTCACATAATTTATATATATTTATATAATTTAATATAAAAATCTATGAAAGAAAACCAAAATGGCAATAATGTGTAATGTTTGGCATGTAATATGATACATTGATACATTGGTCCTCTTCTAAGTTTTTGGTTAGATCATGCCCCTGGGGTCAAGAAACGTAAGAAACCTTTGATAGTTGTATTCATATCCATTTATGATAATCTATTAACATGGTCTCAGACAATCTGGAAAAAAGTCTGGAGAAAAATATTCTCTTATGCTTATATCATTTAATTTGTTTTTCAGAGCCATCATAAACAACAGTCATCAAGAAATGTTCACAGACCTGTATCCGAGGGACTGTAGACCCCAATGGACAACCAGAGACAGAACAAGGCACCCATACAGACTGCATACAGATCACCAGGGGGATAAAGTGGACAGATACCGCGCCTCAGATCTTGAACGGTCACGTCCATATCCATCTGTGTCATCCTTTAGAGAACATAGAGGACCCACACATGTTGAATGCCAGGAGAGGTCTCAGCAGCGGCTGGGTTGGCACTGCAACAATGTGTCATTCAAACATCAAGTGAACTGCCTTACTGGAAACAAGGCCCCTGAAGTAGATAGTGGCTTTGTGAGAATAAACAACAGCTGCCATGAAGAAAGGAGTATGAACAGTTTGGCTTCAATCCCAACTTCAGCTTCAAGACGCATGTGTCATTCTGTAAATAATAAATTGGTACTGAATGAGCAACAACTTTCAAATAAAGGTTTATTTGTCGAAAATGTACAATCTAACCAAAGTGTGTGTGTGGAACAATTTCAGAGGTTTGACAACATGTCTGTAGTGCGGCAGTTCCCTCAGGGGACTGTTCCACAAGCAAGGTGTCCAGGAATTGTGCCATCATCAAAAGAACTACAGCAAGTCCCACAGCACATTCCCCTGTCCCTGCTTGTATTGCCACCACCACCTCCCCCTCCAGGATCCCCTGTGATCCCTGTAACTTCTGGGACCATATCATTCCCTAATTATGGTGTAGATAACTGTGTGTCTACACAGATGGCTTGTCCTGTGGTACAACCAAACATAAAAAATTCTCTTGGAGCTCCAAGTTCATTAGTTGGGAACCAAAAAGTTTTTGCTCCAGGCAAGCGACTGTCAGAATCAGGTGAAGAATATAGCAGGCATTTAATTGGGCCAGAGGCTGGGAACACAAACATACCATCAGCGGAGGCCCAGGATGAAGATTTGAGACAGGCTCTGTTTGTTAGCCAACCCTCTACAGCTATTAGCAAAACTGTGTCAGGGGCTGTCGCTAATTCCAGGAACTGCCATTCAGACTTGCATGCTGTTAATTCTTACAAATCATTTAGTTACAGAGACATTCAAGATCCGATGGGTAAAAGCATAAAAGAGCGCAGTAATAAAGTTGTCACAGAACCAGTCTATGAGAGGACCAGCTCTTTTTTCCACACTTTTTCCTTGCCCGTAGAACCTATTCCTGTGCCCAGTGACTCCAGTTCTGAAAGTTTCTTGTCAAATGTTCATACAACAAACTATTCACCTAAGCACTGTGCTCATGGTACAGATATTGAAAGAAGTTGTTCTCGTAGAGACTGCTGGGAGAAAGAGCAAAAAATGTTTCGGCCTTGGGAATCACATTCTTTAAATAGAAACAGGGATATTAGTGATCCGGATAGATTTTCATGTAAAAGGAATGCAACGTCAAAATGGACTTTGCCAGTTGTGATGAATAATGAGCGAGAACATGTAAGAAAAAGTCAAAAAGAGGTAGACAACCGGTCAGCTGTTGATACTAGCGAAAGACAAATAGGCCAGAGTCATAAAGCATGCATCTCAAAGCCATCAGATAGCTGCCAACAGGAATATGACCACAGATCAAGCAATGAAGATGCAAAAACAAGACTTTCTCCTGAAAATAAATGTGTACAAAAAGCAGATTCCACATCTGAGAAAACTTTTAATCGTAAATCTAATAGAACCCGAGGAGGTAAAGAGGGCCAGAAGCCGATTGATATCTGCCAGAAGTACAAGCTAAGTTCAGTTGCCATGCCAACTATTGACACAAGGTTATCTTCCTTGAGCAATGTGGCTTACCCTAGAGTAAATACATCCTTTGATTCACTCTCCACTGTTGCAAGACCAAGCATCTGTCTTAGAAACACTATCCTTGATTCATACAGAGAGTTCAAATTAACGTCGGAACTGTTTGCATTAGGAAAGGTTGACAAAAACATGAGGAATTATCATCTGTCTCTGACAAAGTCTGAGTCATCTAAGACTTTGAAGAGAAAGAAAGAACGTGAAATTCCTTCCAGTGAGAACTCAAAGAAGTTAAAAGTTAACAAAACTGACCGAAAAACAGATTTGAGTTCCATACCAGTGGCTTCAGATTCCAACCTGGCTACCTGGCAAACAAACAAGGATGGACTTAGTGTTTCCAAGGAATCTAAATTACAGGCTATGCATCCAAAGTTGCGCCATAAATTACCAGGAAACATGTCACCTGTATATGGCGATAGCATTTACAGAGTAAAGAAGTGTATTGGAGACAAAATTTATAGTAGTCCATGCAATGCGAAAATTAATGAAATCCCAAGCAGAGCCATTGTGACTAGTACAAATGAGATTGATAAGTCAGTAAAGATGGACAAAGACAGGAAATTTGAACAGAGGAGCTTGAATGGAAACAAAACCTGTGGGAGGTTTGTCCAGACAACACCAAATGAGTTTGCACTGAAGATAAAACAAAAGTCTAGTGTAAGATCTGGTACTCCCATTAAGAAAATGTCTGATACAAAACTCAACGATTTAGAATTACTAAATAAAGGTTGCCAAGCAGCTAAGAAAGGGTTAATAATGAGATGGAATTCAAAAGCTGCAAGTGCTGATGAAGTCAAGGTGGTGATAGACTCTGCTGACACAACCACTGGTGAATTGGTTTCAGCTCAATCCCAGGACACTTCTGACACAACCACTGGTGAATTGGTTTCAGCTCAATCCCAAGACACTTCTGACTGTGTGAAGCCAATGACTGATACTTTGGTTGATGCCTCGTCATGTTCTGCAGAAAACATGGCGTCAGTGGTTGGAGCTGAATCAGGAGTGGGTCATTCTGAAGGAAGCCAGTCCTCCAACACTGTGATTGAGGCACCAAGTTCTTTGCCATCACCATCTACTGCAAGAGGGGCAAAAATACAGGGTTCACATGTTCTGACAATGTCCACTACTGAGTGCTGCAAAAGTTCAGTGGAGAAGAATAGATGTACTGAAAATCTTCTTGATATTTGTGACAGAAATGGCTTAGTTGAAGACATTGAACAGAGTGATGTAGATGCCACACAGGAAGTTAATGAGTGCAGAATTTCTACCGGTACTTTTAGTACCAGAGCTGAAACAAGTAGTTGTATCTTTCTGACATCTCCAAAACCTTTTGACCAGTCAAATGGTTCAAATGAGAGTCCTCAAGTACTGGTGGTTGATAAATGCACATTTCAGCAAGATGAACAATTAGAAGTTGAAGTTCCTGCATATAAACAAGAAAAGGAACGACTGGTTAATGATAAGAAATTAGATAGTGCCATTTGTTATAATGAATTAGATCAGACCACACGGGAGAATGATTGTACGTCAGAAATTGTTTGTGCAAATAATCTCATCCCTAAAGATGCAAAATATTTGCAAGCAAGGCAAGAGTTGTCAAGTGTTGAGCAACTTCCCAACAAGTCTTATTGGAAAATGCTTCCACCACTTTTGCCATTCTGTGGCTCTAGCTCCAGTGTTTGGTACAGTCCAACTCTAGAGGAATTTTACAACTATCGAAAGTCTATGGAAGAACGAATACAAGCAGATGGGAGAGATGGTAAGGTTCAAACTGAAATTCTGTCTAGCCCAGAGCAGACAATTTGGTCTGATAATCAGCAAAAGGCGTGCTCAATGTTAACTAAAAACATTGAAACTGAAACGAGTCAAGAAAACCTAAATTCGGAAATATATACTGCAACACCCTTGCATGAAAGTTCCTTTGATACTTCAAACTCATATATAGAAGAGGTCTTGAATGCTTCAGTGAATAGTTCCCATTCTAGCAACTCTGAAAATGTCAACTGTTTTCAAAATGAAACACAAACAAAAGACAGTATTTTTGACAAGACTAGGCATGAATTGTTCAGTGCTACTGACAATGATGATTTCTTAAACTTGACTGAATCTAATGATGAGATTCTTGAAAATATTGTTCTCAATATGTATGAAGACCCCAATTTAATCCACGATCTTTCTGATGACTTCGCTAAAGGTGACAACTTTGAATTCAATGATTTTCATGAAAAACAGGAGAATTCAGAAGGGGACATTGAGTCTGTTATGCCAAACAGAAATCCTGAACATGAAGCAATTGAAGATCCAGTTGAAAACCAAAAATTGAATGGAGAGTATGAACAAGATCTTGCTTTAACTGGATTTGATAGAATTCCGTGTCTAACAAATGGAAATGATACTAGTTTAGAATCTTTAAGAAATCAAAGTGTTGAATCTCTCAAACAGCAAAATAATTCAGGGAAAGTATCTTCAAAAAGAAAGCATCCTAAATTTGAAAAGAAATTCCCGTTTAGTTTGCCTAAAGCAAAACCAAAACCAAGTGAGCAAGAGCTGCTGGCATCTGCTGAAAAATTCTTGCAGGATTTCAACAAAAAGAACAAGAGAACCCGCCATGCAAGCAAAAAGATGGAGCAATCACAAAAAGAATGTCAACCTAAAGAGTATGTAAAGGAATCTAGCATTGTCGAGGAGAGCCAAATTGAGGATGAGCCAGTCAAAAGAGTAACAAGAACACATACTGCTACTATGAAGAACAAACAGTCCAAAAATATGGATGGATGCAAAGATTCATCAGGCGGAAAACATACAAGTGATAAAAGAGGTCCAAAAGAAAAAGCTATAACAGCTCAAAATAAAGCCAAACAAGACGATGCATCTGAGAAGACAGTTAAGAAGGATTTGGTAGGTCCACCCAAACTACCTACGTTGAAATTAAAATCATTAAAGCATATCAACCATAAGAAGATGTGGTCGTTCAAAGAAACTACACATAATAAGTCTGCAGAATCAAATAATAATGACACAATGTCAGATTCAGGTATGGTGAAAAAGTTGAAAAAGTCCAGAGCAGAGACCCAACAGTGTGAAGGTGGAACATCCAACCCTGATAATGACACAAGAAAAAGTGACCATAGTGCTGATTCAGAAGACCTTAATGAAAAGAAGAAGCAGTTTCTGGCCGATGTGCTTACGTGTAAAGTGTGTGGCCTGGTGGCCGAACGCAAGGAAGAGATAGATCAGCACTACCTGCAGCAGCATCCTGCCTGGTGCCTGTCCTGCTGCAAGCTTTTTGAATCTGTGGTAAGAAGTAGGTTGGTCCTTGTCCTGGTAAAAATTGGGCCTAATGCATGTGTGTAATGTGTTGTTCAGGATTAGCCTGTGCAGAAGCATTTTTATTGCACTTGTACTTGGCTAAGTCCTGAAATCTTGTTTGAGCTTTTATTTTGCTTATGTTTTAGCAGGCTATTTTAAATTGCAACAATTCACTGCTAAAATATGGGCCTATAATGGCTGGTGCAGACTCACTTCATAAATCAGAAGACAATTTAATTTGTCACGTGTTCACCATTTGGAATAATGTGTTGTGTGCATATCCTGGTTTACGGCTTTGAAAAATGAAGATTTTCAAAAACATTGTCCTTGATTCAAAAAAGAGTGTATACATTATGCTTAAACAAATGAAATAACACTCATGACTAATTAAAATGTTAAAACTATTTGTTAATTAACTAATGCTCATATAAACTCATTTTCTCAATAATTTGGAAAATATGTGTATTACAAATATAATTCTCTATGAATAACTAAAGAATGCGTGGCGCAGTGGTAGCGCACTAGCTTTTGCTTCCAGAGGTCCCGAATCCCAAGGAAGGCAATATTTTTTATTCTCCTTTTTTTCCTGCTATTGTTATTAGTTAAGACTCTTCAAAACATTATATAATAGATTTGTTATAAATACATATTTAATGAGATTTTTCAAAATTGTGCACATCTGTGAACATTAATTAGTCCCTTTTAACCCTTTGCATGCTGGGAAATTTGTCGTCTGCTAAAATGCTGTCTGCTAAATTTCTAAAATTAGCATTTTCTTCGATTTTTTTTAAAGAATACTATCAGAATAGCAAACAGTTTGGATCCTGATGAGACGCCACGTTCTGTGGCGTCTCATCTGGATCCAAACTGTTTGCAAAGGCCTTCAAAATCCGGTTCCAGCGCTCAAAGGGTTGAGGTCAATGCTCAAAGTATGGCCATAAAACAAGAGTTATCTTCCCTGATAAGAAACATGGCCTTCCCAGTTTCAGCACAATTTTGTATGGGTACAGATGAAAGTTATGAACACTAGAAGTCAAACTTTTTCAAAGTATAAGCCTCAATGATAAAATCTTGAGAAACGTAAAAAACAAATCTGCTCATTTTAAAAACATGGCTGCCTTACCTGGCTATAGAAAAAGCATATGAACTGGTATAGGTCGCAATATACTAACAAATTTCCTTATCAAATTCAATGTAAAAGCAATAGCTTTAACAAAAAAAGTCAAATTTTTGCGCTTAGAGACCCTCATAACCATACCTTTTCTTAAAGAGCATTCCAAGCAGAATTGATTTTAATAATAAAAAAAGAGGGCCTGTGGTATTTTAGAAAGAACTCGACCCAAATCAACGGTCACTGTTTTACGGCCATCTTTTTACGAGCTTCTATCCAGTTCAAGAGGGTTTCCCGCCATCTGTCAAAGTCTCATGTAGTCTCCAACCTCAAAGCAAAACAGTGAATTCCTAGTAAACAGCAATGTTTTGCCTACCACATGCACACAGAAATATTCAAAAATTAAGTCATGGCAAGTGCCCATACAGAGAATTGTGTCTTCAAATAAATACTGTTGGTATTTTTAGAGAGTATAGCATTGAACACCACAAATATTTAGTATACTGTAACCTATAATGCAGTTATAGCAGAATGTATACCATGTGTTTCGTTGATAGAAATTGTAGTAAAAAAGTTAAGGAGGGTAAAGAATTAGTCCTAAATTGTTACACCAATTGTGAAGAAGTAGTTGTTTATTGCTTTGTCCGTCGGTGCGATGATTGGTCTGTCCATAAATTTCATTTCCACATGATATCTAGATAAGGCAATCTACAATCATGCAAATGGTATGATGATTACCAGGGAGGAAAGGAAGAAGCCCATCAAATTTGAGGTTAAAACGTCAAAGGCGAAAGTCACAGTGGCTTCTGTCATCAGGTTTCCGCATTATATCTATAGAACACTTAAACCTACAATAATGTGAATTAGTCTAATGGAGGAATTATGAGGTCTTGAGGACAAATATCAAGGTCACAGATGCTTTTATGATGAAATTGGCTTCTGCATGATACCCAGAAAAACACTTTTACAGATGATAATCCAAATAAGTATGCTGGTTATTTTTGAGAAAAGAAGACATCTAAAAACGTTGGTACCAAAGGTCAAGGTAACTGTGCATGCAGCATACATTTTTTTCCACACAGTATTTGAAAAACCCTTGGGATCATACAAATTAGTATGCTGTGAAGTCTTGGGGAAAGAATGGCCCCCTTTGATTTTGAGATGAAGAGATCAAACGTCAAGGTCACAGGGTCAAGTTATATAAATCTCAAACAATTGCTCATATGTATAACTTTTCTGCAAGTCAGGGGGTGGCATACACGTCTTACAAACATTTCCTATAATTGCAGGAAGCTTTGAATCTTCACAAAAAGCGTAACCATGATGTGTTCCTCTGCTGTGGTGTCTGCAATTCTGTCTTTTGCTACAAGGCTCACTACATTCGCCACATGACGTCTTCCATTCATGCCAAAAACGTGAAAGAGTACCAGAAACGTCGTCAGCAGCAGCAGCGTGGCCCTTTGCTCACAGTTACCATCAGCAGCGACGATGAAAATGGAGAGAATAGCAATCCTAGAAATGTGAACAATGTAGAAGAGACATCCAAGAGAAAAGGAGATATTAATAAAAGCCAAAAGATGGTGAAAAAACAGAAAACTTGTGAGAAGGACCCAAAGTCAGGTAAAAATGCTGCTCAGAAAAGTTTCGATCCAAAGGGTGAGACCACTGAAGATGGTTTAGTGTTGTGTTTAGCGTGTAAAAAGTACTACAAATATTTCAACAAGCATTTGAAATCAACGATGCACAAGAACAATGTGAAATCTATTGTCATTATAGAAAGCGAAGAAAGTGAAAGTGATGAAGAAAATGAAGATGAAAGCAGTTATGAAGAATTACCTGAGGTCATCTCATTAAAATCTAGCCCTCATGCATCAGAGATGTCTTGCACATATAATTCAGATGCAACAGATGAGGAAGATAGGTCCAATGAACAGTTGCAGCATCCAAGAACTTTTAACTGTGGAGTGGATAGTGAAAATGGTAAGAATCGATGCATCATTGTAAACATTTCTGTCTTCAATGTCAGTTAATTTAAGTTAGCTGCACTCTGGGAAATCGGGGCTTAATGTATTTTGCTAAATTGTTGTCCCAGATTAGTCTTTGCAATCCACACATTCTAATCAGGGACGACACTTACAGCCTATATTGGATTTTTGTTTAAACAAAAAATTCCTTAAAAGCTGAAAGTGTTGTCCCTGATAAGCCTATGTGTGCTTCACAGGCTTATCTGGGACGACACTTTATGCCCAATTGTTATGCCTCGTTTTCCCAGAGCGTAATCCTTTAGAACTTTAGAATTTTATGGTCTTTGTAGTTATGTCATGATAGTAAAGGATACCTGTCAAACTTCCTGACAGTGATGAACGTACTGTATAAACAAAAGTATAGAATATGGTAAATACAAGAAAACTGAGTGTCCAACACTGATTGGCGTTGCTTTTGAACTCCAAGGTTATAGAATAAACATTCTGATTCTCATGTGCTTTGTTTCAGTGCTGGAGAAGGGATGCTATGATGTTGTCCAGAATAGCAGCGTCCTGAAACTTAAACTTAGACCTGTTCACTCTGTCGATCTCGTCAAGGCTAGAGACCAGAAAGTGAATATGTGTAGTCCAGCCCTGCTTGTCAAGAACATCTCTGCAGACCTGAACAATAATGAGCATTTTCAGATGAACAAGTTAGATTGTGATAGAGAAGAAACAGCTACTTCAGACAGTGCCAACAAAGTAGATCTGAGCATAGTAAAAAGCGAGGGCTCTAATGTCATTGAAATTATAGACAACCTTGCAGATGACAGCAGTGATACAGAAGGGATCTTGGAAGGCGTTGACATGGAAGATGTGTATTCGTATCACGATGATGACCTTGATGAGGATATCGTGTACACTTGCAACAGTGCTGTTGATGATCCAATCCTGGAGGGGTTCTGTGTGATTGAGAATGTTGAGACTTTGAGTAAGGAGAGTTTCAGGCTTGATGGGAGCAACGAAGAAGCTGGGAACAGGTTTGGCCTTGATCGGGTTGTGGATGTCATGACAGAAACAGATGAAATGATTGAGATGTTAGCGAAAAAAGTTGAACAGAATTTGCCAAGAACGAGCTTTTAACTGCTCTTTTGAAATACTAGTTATAATAGTATGTAATGGTTTGGGAATGATAGTAAAACAATTTAAATTCTCACTTTTTGACTACCAGTTTCTCTTTAATCTGAATCAAGCATTATGAACATGTTTGTCTGCATTCAGGATATCTCAGCCAAGTTTTATTATCAGGTAAATTGCCCTAGAAATAGTAGAGTAATGAATGATCTAAGATTGTCCTATTGTTAGACATTTCTCTTTTTAGCTCGGCTGTTTTCGAAGAAAACCCGAGGTATTGTCATAGCCCTCTCGTCTGCGTAGTCGTAGTCGTCCGAAAACTTTAACATTGACCATAACTTTTGCATTATTGAAGATAGCAACTTGATATTTGGTATGCATTTGTATCTCATGGAGCTGCACATTTTGAGTGGTGAAAGGTCAAGGTCATCCTTCAAGGTCAAAGGTCAAATACATGTATATGGGTCAAAATCGCTCAAAAGGGAACATAGTGTTTTACAAACACATCTTGTTTTCAAATTATTACAACTTGCTACACAATGCGACATGCGGCGTCGGGAATATTTGTCATATCAGTGACAAACAAGTTATTGTGGCATTATGTGGTACTATGTTTGCATGTCAGTTGATATTTCACCTGTCTGTCACTAATATGTTCTTATGATTAAGCTGAATATTCTGCTATTGTAATACTGCCAGGTTATATCCATCATGATACTGAATGTTGCTTTTATTCTTTACTTGATAATTATATGTTGAGGTTAATATATTATACTGTTTTATACATGTTAGTTTTGTTGAATTGCATGCTAATTATAACGAGAAATATCTGTTGATGAACTACTTTGTTATACTGTTGGATTTCATGTTAACATAATACTTAATTGTATATTGCTCTTTACAAGATAAAATAAGTGTTTGCTGTTTTAGATATTTCATTTGCCTATAAAATGTTACTGCTCACTAATATAGATGATGAACATGAACATATACTGAAGACCAATATCCATGGCA
>VMBQ01003057.1:10435-47774 GCA_007657795.1 Dreissena rostriformis
TCTGGTTAACCCTTTGCATGCTGGGAAATTTGTCGTCTGCTAAAATGTCGTCTGCTGAATTTCTAAAATTAGCATTTTCTTTGATTTTTTTCAAAGAATACTATCAGAATAGCAAACAGTTTGGATCCTGATGAGACGCCACGTTCTGTGGCGTCTCATCTGGATCCAAACTGTTTGCAAAGGCCTTCAAAATTCGGTTCCCGCACTTAAAGGGTTAATTGCATCCACTTGTCAGGCACTGGGACTGATGTACCCGTTCATTGGCCGCCAGCTGGTGAACGTCGACCATGACGACCTTCTTAGACTGGCGTACTATGAAACTGTGAAGATAACCAGTCTGAGTTCACAGGCGCAGAATGACATGGCAGACACTGGTAGGGATCTTGCAATCCCACTTGGATTATTCTTTGGCTGGAACTCTTTTCTTGTAAATTATACAATTGGCTAGTTAAAGTGTCTGTTACATTTATGACTTAAATTGAGCTTTTAATTGTTGGGGATTTGGAGGCTGTGTGTTAGAGAAAAAGAATGCCTGCGGAACAATTGTTCTTTTTTTAAGCATGGTAAAAATGAACAGTACAATACGAACCAATAAATTTAATTACAAATAATTAGTAAAATTATATATACGTTATACAGTAAGTGTTTGACATAAAATATTTTTTTAAATGTTTATGCCAATTATTTTTATTACCAGTATTATAATACGTAATGTAATAGTTGTATTCATTTTCAGATGAAGGCTGTATCCTGTTCATATACAAACCTAAGAACATGTAAGTTAAAAAATTGTTAACCCTTTGAGCGCTGGAACCGGATTTTGAAGGCCTTTGCAAACAGTTTGGATCTAGATGAGACGCCACAAAACGTGGCGTCTCATCAGGATCCAACCTGTTTGCTACTCTGATAGTATTCTTTGAAAAAAAATCGAAGAAAATGCTAATTTTGGACATTCAGCAGACGACATTCTAGCAGACGACAAATTTCCCAGCATGCAAAGGGTTAAAAAATTGTTAACACTAAATGAAAAGTTTTACTACAGATTTCTACCCAAAGCAGCTGCTTATGAGCAGTTTTGAACCTTATTATTCATTGTTGCTTCAAAACTTTGCATGCTGGGAAATTTGTCGTCTGCTAAAATGTCGTCTGCTGAATTTGGAAAATTAGCATTTTCTTCGATTTTTTTTCAAAGAATACTATCAGAATAGCAAACAGTTTGGATCCTGATGAGACGCCACGTTCTGTGGCGTCTCATCTGGATCCAAACTGTTTGCAAAGGCCTTCAAAATCCGGTTCCAGCGCTCAAAGGGTTAAAACTTTTATTTCCCACAATCAACAGATACTTTTATTTATGATTCTTAACTCAAAAAGATGCTAATACTTGAATAAATCTTAACTGCAAAAGATCTCTTTCTGGAAAAACACTTCCTGTGAAACTTAAGCAGAATCAGCAGAATCAATTATTGATAAATTATTCACCCATTATTACAAGAGCACTTTTTAAAATGTTATGTAGCTGTTTAGCCTGTTCCTATTTTTTAGCCACAGTGTGCCAGTGTGCAACATAGCGTTCTGTGGGGTGCGTAATGAGCAGTTGTGTCTCATGTACTCACCACTGCAGCGGGAGCAGAGGGCGGTGTTCTGTCTGGCAGGCATGGATAGAGAGGACTATGGTATGTAAAATGTTGTCCTGGTTCCAGGATTGTTTACAGTCTTAATGTTAAGTCTTAGTATTTTACTAACTTATTACTTTGTATCCCCCGCCAATGGCGGAGGGATATAAAATTGGCGTTGTCCGTCCGTCTGTCATTCCTTCTGTCACAAAATTTTGAAATTGGTGGGGGATATCAATGAAAGAATTTGCTTGTTTGAAGATAATCTTATGTCTGAAATTAAAATACCACATAAACTGTCAATATGCCCCTTTAATTAGGACTAAAGCTGTTATTTCTGGCCAGCCATTAGCTTGTTGAAGACAGTACAAATGTGTTAGGCTCCAGGTGCCAGGATTGGTCTCCTATGTTCTGTCCTAGAGAAAATTTGGGTTTTGTCAGGCACTCATTACTGGAGCTGATATAAAATGTTAACAGATGAGAGTTGCTGCACTGTCCACATGTACTGTGACCAGGACAACAAACAATTTTTTTAGTTTTGTCTTACCCTAAATAAACAGTAATTGTAGGTGAAATGCATTACATTTGCATGAACTTGATTGTTTGGTTGACAATAATTATCCCTGACCGGAAGGTGTAGGGATATAGAAATGGTAGGCATCATTACGTCTGTTTGTGTGTGTATGCCTGCTTCTGTCCGTCACAATACTCTTCTGTGAGTAACTCTTCCTACATTTTTCATGCAATTTTCATCAAACTTTTACAGAATGATTATCTCCAAGTGCTACAGTGCATTTTGTCAAGTTTGCACAATTGCATTATTTTGAAAGAATCCTTTGTATAAATTATATACCGAAAATGCTGGGGTCTTCTTATGGCAATTTTTCTGTTTTTCCTTAAAAATGCAATCTAAAATTCTCACTTTACCCTTTTGACAACAAAGCATCCATGGCGGGGGCAAGCTTTTTAAAATAAATTAACAATCATAATTATAGTCATCTTACATATACATTCACATCTTTCAGAACGTCGTCTCACGGAAGAGAAGCTGGCAAGGATTATGGCCAAGGATGCAGCCATGGAGACATCATAGGTCCANAGTTATGGCCCGGACAAGCTTTCGGGACAGACCGACAGACAGACCAACAAAATGACTCCTATATAGCCCCCATTACCAATGGTACTGGGGGTGTAATAATTAGTAAAATTATATATACGTTATACAGTAAGTGTTTGACATTAAATATTTTCTTAAATGTTAATGCCAATTATTTTTATTACCAGTATTATAATACTTAATGTAATAGTTATATTCATTTTCAGATGAAGGCTGTATCCTGTTCATATACAAACCTAAGAACATGTATGTTAAATAATCGTTAAAACTTAACCCTTTGCATGCTGGGAAATTTGTCGTCTGCTAAAATGTCGTCTGCTGAATTTCTAAAATTAGCATTTTCTTCGATTTTTTTCAAAGAATACTTTCAGAAAAGCAAACAGTTTGGATCCTGATGAGACGCCACGTTCTGTGGCGTCTCATCTGGATCCAAACTGTTTGCAAAGGCCTTCAAAATTCGGTTCCAGCGCTCAAAGGGTTAATGAAAAGTTTTACTACAGATTTCTACCCAAAGCAGCTGCTTATGAGCAGTTTTGAGCCTTATTATTCATTGTTGCTTTAAACTTTTATTTCCCACAATCAACAGATACTTTTATTTATGATTCTTAACTAAAAAAGATGCTAATACCTGAATAAATCTTAACTGCAAAAGATCTCTTCCTGTAGAAACACTTCCCTGTGTAACTTAAGCAGAATCAGCAGAATCTATTATTGATAAATTATTCACCCGTTATTACAAGAGCACTTTTTTTAATGTTATGTAGCTGATTAGCCTGTTCCCATTTTGTAGCCACAGTGTGCCAGTGTGCAACATAGCGTTCTGTGGGGTGCGTAATGAGCAGTTGTGTCTCATGTACTCCCCACTGCAGCGTGAGCAGAGGGCGGTGTTCTGTCTGGCAGGCATGGATAGGGAGGACTATGGTATGTAAAATGTGGTCCTGGTTCCAGGATTGTTTACAGTCTTATGTTAAGTCTTAGTATTTTACTAACTTATTACTTTGTATCCCCCGCCAATGGCGGAGGGATATAAAATTGGCGTTGTCCGTCTGTCTGTCATTCTGTCTGTCACAAAATTTTGAAATTGGTGGGGGATATCGATTAAAGAATTTGCTTGTTTGAAGATAATCTTATGTCTGAAATTAAAATACCACATTAACTGTCAATATGCCCCTTTAATTAGGACTAAAGTTGTTATTTCTGGCCAGCCATTAGCTTGGGGAAGACAGTACAAATGTGGTAGGCTCCAGGTGCCAGGATTGGTCTCATATGTGTTGTCCTAGAGAAAATTTGGGTTCTGTCAGGCACTCATTACTAGAGCTGATATAAAATGTTAACAGATGAGAGTTGCTGCACTGTCCACATGTACTGTGACCAGGACAACAAACAATCTTTTAGTTTTGTCTTACCCTAAATAAACAGTAATTGTAGGTGAAATGCATAACATTTGCATGAACTTGATTGTTTGGTTGACAATTATTATCCCTGACCGGAAGGTGTAGGGATATAGCAATGGTAGGCATCATTACATCTGTTTGTGTGTGTATGCCTGCTTCTGTCCGTCACAATACTCTTCTGCGAGTAACTCTTCCTACATTTTTCATGCAATTTTCGTCAAACTTTTACAGAATGATTATCTCCAAGTGCTACAGTGCATTTTGTCAAGGTTGCACAATTGCATTATCTCTAAAGAAGCCTTTGTATAAATTATATACCGAAAATGCTGGGGTCTTCTTATGGCTATTATTCTGTTTTTCCTTAAAAATGCAATCTAAAATTCTTACTTGACCCTTTTGACAACAAAGCATCCATGGCGGGGGCAAGCTTTTTTAAATAAATTAACAATCATAATTAAAGTCATCTTACATATACATTCACATCTTTCAGAACGTCGTCTCACGGAAGAGAAGCTCGCAAGGATTATGGCCAAGGATGCAGCCATGGAGACATCATAGGTCCAGGCAAACACCCTGACAAAGCTGTGAACACTGGCTTAGTATCGGCTCAGTACCGTATTTGATTTAGAAATATGTGTTCAAAGTGTTTGACATACTTGTACAGTAATAGTGAAATATAAGAACTTTAAGAGATTTAAAATTTCTTTGACATCGTCAAGGACCTGCTTTTGTTTTTTTAATTTTATAATTAGTATTGTAATCCACACGATTGTGACTTTGTTCATTGTATTTTTGTTTATGACGTGGAGGATGTTTGGATGTTTTAGAACAATCATTTCTGTTTGTATGGATTAGTAATATTTATGATCAAATAATAAGCTGAATGTTGGGACAATGTGTCTGTGACGCTAAAATTTGTGTTGATCAAACTTTTATAAATTTCCATTGTTGTTCAAGTCTTCTAGTACTCGGCTTGAAATAAATGTCAGAATGTCAGTTTACTGTAGTTGCATGCGTGTCCTTAATTCTCCTATCTTTTTCGGACTGTAACTGCATAATTGTTCAGGCAATATCAAATAACTTGCCACAAATAATCATGTACAGACAGTGTTTCTGTTGCAAGACCACTGTTCCTAGCTCAAAGCTCAAGGTTAAATGTAGAGGCCAAAGGTCAAATTTGAAAAAAATACAGTTTGTCCGCACTGTAATTTCATCATTGATGTGGCTTAAATAAAATTATGTGCAAAAATGATCACTGAATTGAGACATAGTGTTGTGTGGAAGGCAAGTGTCTCTAGATAAAAGGTCAAAATCAGCCTTAGGTCAAAGGTCAAATATGGGCAGACTTACGTCAACAGTCAAATATGGGTATAACACAGTTTGTTAGGACAGAGCCTTGACTTAATACAAGTTGTCCAGTGAAAGGCCTGTTTCCCTAGCTCAAAGGTCAAGGTTAATCTTTAGTCAAAGGTCATATATGGGCATTACTTGGCCTGTTCAGACTGAAACTTCATCTTTTAATTTTAAAATGACTTGTCACAAATTATCACTATGTGTAGACATCGTGTTGTGTACTGGACATGTCCCATAGCTCAAAAGTCACACTAATAGGTCAAATGTTTGTCAAGCTCAAAGGTCAAGGTCACTAAGGTGAAATATTGGCTCAACCCTTCTAGACTGGAACTGCATATAAAATGTGATTTTCATATAATTATAAGCGCTCGTATCAACATCTTGACATGTTGCTGGCAGGCATCAAGTTGATCAAATGCTTACATTTAAAATGTGTATTGTGCATCAATTAATGTATGAAACTGAATAATCTCTGTGACAACACTTCTTTAATTTTGTTGATCAATTGAAATTTTTCATAACAATTTACAATTAATGTTTCATTGATGATATGATGCAATTAAATTGGTTATTTTTGTATTGACCAGACATTGTTTGGAAACATTTTCTGTTGTCATTTCCTTTCATAATGCTACATCATTTTCATTCCGTATTAAGTATATTTTCTTGCATAAAATACATTTTTTAGTTTCAACATGTCAACAATGCCCAGGGCATGATCTTGTAAACTAGGACAGTGTTTTGAATAAAACAAGACTGACAAACTTCTTTTGTTTGTGATCAAATGACAGACAGAAATCAAGAACCAACAACAAATTGTCTGCAAAGATTGAAAATAAAACTTCCCCATAGGTTTGAGATTAAGCACAGTACGTTCATCATTCCTGACCCCTATGATTTCTGTAGAAAGTCATTTGAAATTTGCGCCTACATCTTAGAAGTCTCAGTCTTAAATTAGCCCCGTTCTGGGAAAACTGGGCTTTATGCAAATATGTCGTCCCAGATGAGCGTGTGCAGGCTTATCAGGGACGACCCTTTCAGCTTTATCGAATTTTTCATTTAAAGGAAGTCTCTTTTTAGAGAAAATCTGGTTTAAATGGAAATTTTTGTCGCCGTTAAGCCTGTCCGGACTGCACAGACTAATCTGGACCCTGCATTGAGCCCAGTTTTCCCAGAATGCAGCTCTAAAAGACGTATTCCTGAATGTGCTAGTCTTTGTAAAACCCCACTTAACTGTGGGTACAAACCAAGCTTATCCATTTAAAATCCTTTCAAAATCATACACCATATCTACTATCATTATTTTTATCAAACTACTGTTGATTCATAAAATGGATTGGCGTTTAATCCATAAAATGGATTGTACCTACTGATTGGATGGCCATTGTACCAACAGATTAGATTTTTTCCCCCTAAAGAGTACTATTTTGACTTACAAGAAACAACAAATGTGCATGTTGATTTATAATATAATCTCATAGTGTACATTGGCAGGTCACAGATACATGTAAATGTACAGATAAAAAGTGGGAAATGCCCCACGTAATAACAAAAGACAAATCAGTTAACCATGCATATGATCCATCTCATTTGTGTCGTGTTCTGAGAAAACTGGGCATAACGCTTGTGCGTAGATTGTCATCCCAGATTAGCCTGTGCAGTCCACACAGGCTAATCAGGGATGACACTCTCCGCCTAAATTGGATTTTTGCTAAGAAGAGACTTCATTCCAACGAAAAATGTCATTAAAGCGGAAAGTGTCGTCCCTGATTAGCCTGTGCGGACTGCACAGGCTAATCTGGGACGACACTTTACGCACATGCATTATGCCCAGTTTTCTCAGAACACGACACATTTCAGCCTGGACCGTTACACATTGAAAAGCATTGATTGATACTAACTGTACAGACAGTTTTCATTTAAAACAAAACATTCAAAAGGCACTCTTTCAAATGTTTGTTTATATAAAATAACTTCATGAAAATACATACATCAAAAGTGATATCACTGAAGAAGCTGGTACTGAACAAAGGTCTTGATGTTAGTTAACCCTTTGCATGCTGGGATATTTGTTGTCTGCTAAAATGTCGTCTGATGAATTTCTAAAATTAGCATTTTCTTCATATATTTTTTTTTCAAAGAATACTATCAGAATAGCAAACAGTTTGGATCCTGATGTGGCGTCTCATCTGGATCCAAACTGTTTGCAAAGGCCTTTACAATTTGGTTCCAGCGCTAAAAGGGTCAATACACATCAGGTATTACTGTGGCCTGTAAGAGTTGCAATATCTGGCACGCCGGCCGCTTTGGTGGGGCCCCATAACCAATGTTTTTTAGCAGACAATAACAACATAACAACAAAAAAACATAAAATGCTGTACCTAAACAAGGCTAGTCAATATATAAAACAGGATAAAAACAATTCATCAAAAGAAAATAGCTATCCTGACTTTCTATCTAATGTGTCATTCTAAACAAGAGGGCCCTAGGTCGCTCACCCGTGACCCTAAGGAACTGAACCGTTTTTTAGAATTCAGCACATATATAATTAGAACAAATATTCTTAGCAAGTTTCATGATGATTGGGGAAAAACATGTGGCCTCTAGAGTGTTCACAAGCTTTTCAGTTACTTTGACCTAGTAACCTAGTTTTTGGTAACACATGACCCAGTTTCTAACTCGAACCAACATATTATTGGGGACAAAGTTGTGACAAGTTTTCATAAAATAAATGTGGCCTCTAGTGTTCGAAAGCTTTTTCTATAATTTGACTGAGTGATCTAGTTTTTTTCCCACGTGATCCAACTATATATTATTATGACTAATGTTCTGATCAAGTTAATTGAAGAATGGGAAATTTTAGGTCGTCTAGCGTCAAAAGGCTTTGTCTTTAATTTGAACTAGTGACCTTGTTTTTAACTCCAAATGACCCAGTTTTAAACTCGGACGAGATATCATTGGGTTAAATGTTATGAGAAAGTTTCATAAATATTGGGCTATAGATGTGGCCTCTGGAGTGTCCACAAGGTAAATGTTGAAAATGCAAGACAAACAACAGACAAAAGGTGAAAACAAAGCTCATCATGAGCAGATTGTTCTCAGTTGAGTTTTAAACAACAACTATTTGGAATTTGTCTTATAATATATACATTTAACACAACAGTTTTTGGCCTATGACAAAATTTGAAATTAACTGGAATATATACTCTTATAAGAAATGTGCAATTTAATAATGCTCTTACAAAAAACTAAACAAGTGGGAAACTTTCCAACTATCGAGTTTTCCATTTGTTTTACTAATGAATTCAGGTTTTTGTAATTACAAATAAATAACCATGTAAACTGGATTTACACCTAATACTACTCACACTATGCGTCCATTTTGAAACGGAAACACCACCAAAACCATTGTTACCAGAATAAGTATTCTAATTCTGGTACTAAATAGCAATTGACATAGCAACTTACTGGCCCTTAAAATACACCTGTCACATCACTGGCTGAGGGGCAGCCTTCTATAACATGAGTCCATACACACATCCTCAGACAAGCTGGTCTTTTACAATATGAGTCCCCTTCTTGGAAAAACTGGGTTTAATGCATGTGGGTAGTGTCAACCCCGATAAATCATAATTATTAATAATGGTCGACACTTTCCACTTTCATGGTATTTTATGTTCAAAGGACTCTTCTTAGCGAAAATCCAGTTTAGGCCGAAAATGTCATTCCTGATTAGCCAGTGCAGACTGCACAGGCTTATCTGGGATGACACTTTACAGACATGCATGACTGCTCCCTACGCTAATACTAGGCTGATTCAAACATCATCTGTTACGGCATGAGAGGCAACATTTGGTCCCATAGAACTTGTGGTCACATATATTGTGCTTGGGAACGAGGTGGCACCAACTGAACTCGTCTGTACACACAGGATCTGAAATGGCAAGACACATGATGTTAACCCTTTGCATGCTGGGAAATTTGTCGTCTGCTAAAATGTCGTCTGCTGAATTTCTAAAATTAGCATTTTCTTTGATTTTTTTTCAAAGAATACTATCAGAATAGCAAACAGTTTGGATCCTGATGAGACGCCACGTTCTGTGGCTTCTCATCTGGATCCAAATTGTTTGCAAAGGCCTTCAAAATCCGGTTCCAGCGCTCAAAGGGTCAACCCTTTCAAACTCAGATACGCACTCTGACACATGTGTAGTCCCTAAGAAAATCATATTAAATTTAAGACCTTTCTTACTAGATTCAAAATTTAAAGGCTTCATTTTCAACCGTAAGGTACTGATGAGCAGCAAACAGCATAAAACCTGAACAGACTGCGAGTTTCTCACAGGCTGTTCTGGTTCTATGCTGTTTGCATAAACCGTTTTCACTTTGCCTCTGACCGGGAAAGGGTTAAAAGAACATAAAGTAATTTCAATTTACTTCAAACCCTGGGAAATATAACGTTGGATGAACAGATAGGTGAAGCAATATATGTATGTTTATTTGTTAATGTTTTTTTTATTTTTGTTTAGTTAGGTTTTTTCCGCCGTTTTCAACAGTGTGTCAGTCCTATCACGGCAGTCGGTTGCCCAACTAACACTTCCTGGGATAGCTGATTTATCACTACTTAGTGCACATACTTAAGTAGTGTGTTTCCCAGGCCCTTTGAGCTTGGCGATGTGCCACACGGCCCTCCCGAATCGCCACAATGCCCTTTTCAAAGGCAAAAATCACTACCCGCCCTTATCGATAACATCTTTATTGCCTTATGACCTAACTTGTCCGCAAAATCAGCGTCCATGATTGTCTGTGATGCTCAGACATGATTTACCCTAGAGACATCAACGTCTAATCGACTATATTAATCGAGTAGATTTAATCTATTACAGTGCTTGATTTATAGGTACATGTATATCTTACTGACTGCTCCAAAGGATGTGCGAGGGAGTATAAAACAGGCTCAATTAGAATGCAGTTATCTTTATACGCATCTCATAAGAAACATTTTCTAAGATCGATGCAAACACAAATTTAAGTAAAAATAACCTATACAAATATACCCATAGCGGTTATAATTGATAAGTAATTATCTGTAACAGTACTTTCATAGCTAAAAAGACACTACGCGTATGTCTGCCTTTTTTGCATAAAACGCATGTTAAAATGCCCTTTTTGAATTTAATTAAACATGCCCCTTTGCCCTCCTGGGAAAAACACTACTTATGCCAGTAACTGACAACTGCTTTACTTAAATCAGTGGTCGGGGGAGAATGGATTTCATTAACAATCTCCACACAAGTTATGTTGCCAGGCCGGGGATCAAACCCGCGATCCTCAGATTTGAAGTTAAGCCCTTTACCAATTGAGCTAGCTGGCCTTGTTATTTTTGTTGACCAAATGAACAATTGTGGTCATACATGGAAGCTTCTCATACCTGGATTTATACATGGCTGCAGATGACAGTCCTGTAAGCTGTCTGGTTTGCCAGTCTCATCACAATTACTAGCTAGCCGCCTGTATTGCTGATGGATACAGTGAACCAGTCGAGTTTGGGTTCCATTGCCACAGGTTACACTGCACTACAATTGTGCAATGAATAAAATTCAAATAAAAAATTTGCCAAAAAAATGCAGTCTTAACTGTTAACTTAACAGATATCAATGAAAAACTAGAGATAATAACTATTTATTAACACATGCTTTTTTATGAAATTCATTGCTGTGAAATATTGCTTATAAAATATTTAGCGTAATGTAAATTACATCAAATGTATTCCATACCATTTCTAAGTGAAAGACCTGCCAAACTAGACTCACCCTTGACCAAGGCGAGGCATACCACTCGGGTTTCTCAGGGCAGGGCTCAAGGTCACACTGCTGGGTCAAGGTCACATTGAGGTCAGGCAGGTGGCGACACTTCTTGTCCAAGGTCACCATCATCTCGCCTGATTTTGTCTTCTTCATGCACTTCCTCTCACGCGCCTGACTTCCTGTTCCACATGTACTTGGGCACTGAAAGTAAGAGCCTTAACCCTTTGAGTGCTGGAACCGGATTTTGAAGGTTTTTGCAAACAGTTTGGATCCAGATGAGACGCCACAAAACGTGGCGTCTCATCAGGATCCAAACTGTTTGCTATTCTGATAGTATTTTTTGGAAAAAAATCGAAGAAAATGCTAATTTTAGAAATTTAGCAGACAACATTTTAGCAGACGACAAATTTCCCAGCATGCAAAGGGTTAATGTTCTGGAAAAACTAAGCTTAATGAATGTGTGTAAAATAAGTATAAAAAGGGCACATAATTCTGTCAAAATGCCAGTCAGAGTTACATAACTTTGCCTGCACAGTCCCTTTACGATAGTTAGTAAGTGTTGCAAGTATGAAAGCAATAGCTTTGATACTTAAGGAATAAAATGGACCTAAACACAAAACTTAACCAAAATTTTCAATTTTCTAAGTATAAAAAGGGCACATAATTCTGTCAAAATGCACGCCAGAGTTATCTAACTTTGCCTGCCCAGTCCCCTAATGATAGTAAGTAAGTGTACCAAGTTTGAATGCAATAGCATTGATACTTTCTGAGAAAAGTGGACCTAAACGCAAAACTAATCGGACGCCGACGCCAACGCCAAGGTGATGACAATAGCTCATAATTTTTTTTCAAAAAATAGATGAGCTAATAATTTTTTTTTCAAAAAATAGATGAGCTAATAATTTTTTTTTCAAAAAATAGATGAGCTAAAAAGGGCCATAATTCCTACAAAATGCTTGATACAGTTGTCTGCCCTTGTTTATAGGTTGGGGTCATGTTGGTAAAGAAGTATGCAAAATATAAAAGCAATATGTCAAGGGACATTGTAAATATTTGAGGTGGTACGCAAACTTTAACATAGATTTATCAATAATATGCATAAAAAGGGCCATAATTCTTACAAAATGGCTTGATACAGTCGTCTGCTCTTGTTTATAGGTTGGGGTCATGTTGGTTAAGAAGTATGCAAAATATTAAAGCAATATGTCAAGGGACATTGAAAATATTTGGGGTGGTACACAAACTTTAACATTTGCACGCTCACGCTAACGCCGACGCCGGGGTGAGTAGGATAGCTCCACTATATATATTTCATATATAATAGTCGAGCTAAATGGTTACATTGAATGGACCCTCTTCAAAACAAGTTCATTTATGGAGGCTCAAGTGGGTAACATAAGTTTTTTTAACTTTGCCGAGATATCACGAGAACAAATACTTTAAGCATGTATCAGGATTGGTAAAAAAAAAAATCTAGAGTGTTCACAAGGTTTCACTATTGCCATAAAAGGAAAACTGGCCTGTCCCTTGGCGGCGATGTTTGCAAGGGACCAAAACTATTATTAAACTCGGCCGAGACATCATAAGAACAAACGTTCTGAGCAAAGTTGCCTAAAAAATTGACTAACAAGGGACAAAATTGTCACAAAACCAGGTTTTCAATTTGAAAAAAAAAGTCTGATAAAGGGAGACAACTCAAAATGTGCATTGTTACTGATTGTCTGTAGTTACCCCCCTTGTGTCAAATTAAATAAAATTCAATATATTTTCTCAAAGGGTGACCTTGACCTTGGAGATATCGACGTAAATATTTCGCGCGACACACCGTCCAATGATGGTGAACAAATGTGCCAAATGATTTTAAAATCTGACAATGAACATCATAGTTATGGCCCGGACGAGCTTGTTCCGCCCGCCCGCCAGCCAGCCCCGCCAGCCCGCCCGCATTCGCCAATCTAATAACCAGTTTTTTCCTTTGGAAAACCTGGTTAAAAATGTAACTTCTATTATGTTAACAAGGTTTCATTATTTCCATATAAGGAAAACTGCCCCGCCCCTATTAGGAACTGTATTTCCTGGTACCACAACCATTTTAGAACTCTGCCACGACATCATAAGTACAAATATTCTGACCAAGTTTCATGAAGATTCAACTTTAAATGTGACTTCAAGAGAGCTAACAAGTTTGTTCCTTTATTTGACCAAGTGACCAAGATTTGTACCTTACCTAGCCCAGTTTCAAACTCGGCCAGCATATCATTGGGACAAATCTTCTGACCACGTTTCATGACCATGGGACAATAAATATGGCTTCTAGAGCGTAAACAAGGTAAATGCTGAAGACAGCTTACGGACAACGGACAAAGTCCATCAAAAATGCTCATCATAAGCACTTTGTGCTCAGGTGAGCTAAATACATAAACTGTGCAGCACTTCTTGCGTGTTATTAAAAGTGGACACATTAAACTCCTGGACCGATGAGAAGGTTCCGACAGATGAGTACCAGTGATTTATATAATCTATATATATATTTCTATAATGGATTATAAGTTATGTGCTAGACATATGCACACTCAGAGATGATTTACAATACATTTAACTAATGTGTATGTGTGTATTTCATAAAAGAGTCATGTCATTCAATAATTTATCTGAATTCTTAAATGTATAAATGATAGTGGTGACTACTATGGTAAGAAATATTGTTCAAATCAGAAACTTATAGTGATATAATTCTTAAATTGCGATAGTTTTTTGAGTCTGTTCTTTGTTTGAATAATATAGTTTGTTGTTTTGCTGAGTCTGTCTAATTCAAAGGTCAGCTTTGCAACCTCAGCTGTATAAGAATTAAATAACTGATCAACGTGATTTACATTGATTATGTACAATACAGATACTGCCCATTTGTTTCAGTCTTGGATGTTGAAATAAGTCCATTTCTGGGTTAAAAGTTTGTCGGCTAAGAATAAATAATAAAATAAACAAACACAATCTTTCATTCATATTTATTTTTTCAAATCACAATAAGGATTACACATTTTTCTTCTGCTTAAAGAATTACTTTAATATTGACCAATCTATGAATTTAACACCAACACATCAGAAAATGATCAATACATATTCCTCTTTTTCCCCCAAAATTCAGTAATCCACAAATGTAAGTATCCACAAAAAATCATTCCCTGTCTGCGATTGTTCTAGACTTCAGGTTGTAATCTGGACCTTTAGTTTAAGTGATTTGACGTACTACTTCTCAATTTGACTCCATGACATTAACTTTTCATGAACATCCTTCTATGGTTATAGGAGATAACAACTGGGCACACGCCCTTGACAGTGTGCTCATCTCTCATTGACCTCATTGACCTAAATTTGTCTCAATTTCATGTAAATGCTTCAAATGGTATAGGAGAGCTGAATCAGACACAGAAATAGAGGCTATTGACCTTGAAGTATGACTTTGACCTTTACCTGGCTTGACTGACTAATTCCTCATGCACTTGCTTCATGACCTTAACTTTTGATGTGAGTTTCTTGAAATTCTTCATAGTTATAACAGTGTTACCCATACAACAATTCAGACCTAGAAAATTACTGTAATTCCCTGTCCCTCTTTTCAGCCTGATATTATAGATACTTTCAAAATTACTGATTAAAGTCTGGAATGACTTCTCAATGAGTTATCTTGGGAATTATGATTTCACATTGACCTGAATATCTTAACCCCGTCTGGGACATTATTGGTTATTTATTACTCTTCATCATCTACACACTATGTACAAAAATTATTATTAGCATATATTATAGCAAGCGATGAAAAACAATAATATAAATTGTAAAATGATACAAATGCATTTCGTAATTGTTTTAATGTGAAAACTATACATAAATGACAGAATATCAGATATAATTATTAATAAAAATGTTTTCCAAAGACTTAATTCTATTGGAGCCAAGAAAATAGCAATAAATGAATACACATAAGTACACTTATTGTTATACATCTAATAAATCACATTCTAAAATGTCATTTAAGTAAAAACAATGTCTATTATATTGATTTTTAAAATGCATAGTGTTCAAAGAACATATAGTGTTCAAAGACCAAAGTTAAACAGTATACAAAGTTATACACTTAAGACTGACATCAAAGACTTACCAATTAAGAAACACACTACAATAAATAAACAAAAAAATAACATTAATTTTAGAAAAATATGTGTATCCACATTTCAAAAACATTCTTGCAATTTAACATACACAATTACACAAATACCTATTGTTACTGACATCACTTAATACTACACATATGCAAACTGTACTGCATTAAAAACAAGAGATATGTTTGTCAGAAACACAATGCCCCCTAATGCGCCACTTTTTTTGTTTTTTTTACCTTTGACCTTGAAGGATGACCTTGACCTTTCACCACTCAAAATGTGCAGCTCCATGAGATACACATGCATGCCAAATATCAAGTTGCTATGTTCAATATTTCAAAAGTTATTGCAAAACTTTAATGTAAGGTTAAAGTTTTGGTGACAGAATGACAGACAGGCCAAAAACAATATACCCCCGATCATTCGATCCGGGGGCATAAAAATTGTTGCATTGTAACAAAACAATAATTGACAAACCGCTATTGTAATTTATTCCATTTATTATAATATATATCAGATACAAGAATAACAAGGCTATTGTCAAGCAATATGGTCCCCTACCGGCTCCACCACTGTCAGAAATTCCACCATTTTCAGATTTTTTTTTATTTATTTTTTGGTTGCCATAGCAACCACAATTTTTGACGTAGGAACAAAATGAAATAACGTGCAAAATGTCCATATTGCCATCTATACATGTTGCAAGTTTCATGAATTTTTTTTAAGAACTTTAAAAGTTATCGCATGATCCAGAAAAGTTTGACAGACAGACAGACAGACTCACAGACAGACTCACAATGCGCAAACCATAAGTCCCCTCCGGTGAAACCGGTAGGGGACAATAAACTATTTCACTTTGAACACCAAGATCTTTTTGTTTTGAAACTGTCCCACAATAATGGTGCCAGTGTTGCTGTTGTAGAAAGCTGAGGTTGGCTCCTTGATCCCATCCCTTTTTGTCGCCAGCGTAGACAGCTTCCTACAGCCCTTATTGTCCATCTGAATGATAGTATGTGAATCGCATCCACACACCAGCACCTGGCCTGCAGGTGTAACATGTACACCAGTCGGTGTTATCAGTTCAGGGTCCATGAAGGTGAAAAGGACTGATCCATCCATGGCCAGAGTGAGGAGCTTGTGGTGGATGGGGTTAGTGACGTACAACTTGTCTCCTGTTGGGCTCACTGCACAACGTGATACTGCAAAACAGAAAACACATGATTAAAATCTTTGGGCAAATTTATGGTTGACAATCACTAAAAAAATGTATAGATGTATGCATACATAATCAAGTTTTATTTTCTGTTTTTCTTGTTTGTTGTTTGCAAGAATTTAAAGACAAATTATTCTGTAAAATATCTTTATTATAAAGTATATTATATCTGTATGATTATTTCATAACAACAAAATAAAGACCATGTCAAAATGTGTTGTTTTTTTCACAGCAACTCACTTTCTTTTCAGAGACTTGTCATGTAGTGACACTCAATATAAATTTATTGACATTATTATGAGTTTTTTGCTGTTATAATCATAATACTTTACAAGTTGTTATAATACATTTCTTGTTTATAATAAACATAATCCTTACCTGTGTGATTACCGGCATCTGATTTAACCTCGTACAGTTTCCCGACTGGTTCACCACTCAGTCTGTACTTGTACAGTGCAGTACCAGAAGTTACAAACAGGTCTCCCTCATGGTAGGCAATACCTCTGCATGCATGTTTACAATTAATCTTTCCGTTCCGAACCAGCTTGCTGGTTCGGACTGTGATAAAATGGATCTCTGAGCCAACAGTAACACCAACCTCATTGGGTTTGATCTGACAAAGTCCCCATGGCTGATCAGATAATCCACCAGAAAACACCAACTGGTACTGCTGGTTCAGCACCTTGATTGATTGATTGATATTAACGGTGTCTATAACCAGGATCTGTCCACCAGGGAGAAAACATATGTCTCTGATATTGCTTGATAATTCACCTTGCTGGCGTACATCATACTCAGCCTTCCCCTCCATCCTTATTACTTGGTCTGCATTTCCTGGCACTGTCAATGTCTTCCTTATTACTTGGTCTGCATTTCCTGGCACTGTCGATGTCTTCCTTTTTACTTGGTCTGCATTTCCTGGCACTGTCGATGTCTAACTTATTACTTGGTCTGCTTTTCCTGGCACTGTCAATGTCTTGGCACTGTGTTCGATCCTCCCAAGATCTGACAACTTGGACAGGTACTGTAAAATTTCCCTATTAGGCTCGAAAGTTATTGAAGATTTTATGTCAACAAAGTTCTCCTTCTGATAATTTTCAAACTGCTTTATTTTATCCTGGCATTTAATGCTGGCTATAAGAGATAGTTCGTGCTTGCTTTTATCATTTATGTCCTGTATGGTATCTCCAAGTTTTTTTAATTCACCTCGAAGAGTGGCACATTTGTCGATATCACTTTTTAGAGGGGCTTGCAGTTTGGTAAGTGTATTTTTCATTTCATTCAGTGCCTTCTTTTCAAGCCTGTTTAAGGCTGCCAATAGTTCTATACGAGTTTCCTGTATTATGTGTACCTGCTCATCGTATGAACTTTGCAGAGACTGAATGCTAGCCTCCTGATTGTCTTGAAGCTTCTTCAGTTCAGCCAGAGTAGTTTGGATAGTAACTGATACTTGTTTGAGGTCTGTGGAGGTATTTTTTAACAAGTCTGATAAAAGCATCACCGTTTTGCATGTCCTGTAAATAAAGCATATTGTTTTGATAAAAACAAATTTTTCATAAATGATGCAAAGTATTTATTTTTACTTGATCATCTGCAAATCTGGAAAATCTCACAATCAGTAACAAAAATCTTCATTGATTATCTTTATAAATTGGGTAATTAATGCAGGAAAATGATAACTTACATAATTTACCTCTAACTAGACAGTATAGTTTCATGTTTGTAGTCAGACTATAGAAATTACACAGTTAAAAGTAAGTTTAAAACTGAAATATTTTGTTATTCATAGGGCAAGAAGTGGCGGTTTCTAAAAATAACAAATTTATTATTTGTATTCTTTACTTGATTTTTTTTGGATAAGTATTCAAAGTTCATTTCAAAGCAGTTTAAAACCTTACACTTTCTGTCTTTAATGTTTTTCTGACAAATAAGATAATCATACCTGTGATTCAGGAAAGCACATTTATTGCAGCACAGCTGGCTATGGTCTTCGCAAAACATGTCATTGTTTTCTTCTTTATGAACATCACATTTAAGAAGAAAATCTTCCACCTTCTTGGCAACTGGCCATTTCTTCATATCTCCACTTCCATGAGGGGAATGTTGCGTGAACAACTGGCTATGCATGTCGATACATTTTGTGCAGAAAAATTTAACGCAGGATTCGCAATAATAATCAGCTGATTCCTCTAGTTTCTTTTCTTCGCAGGTCGAACACAAAAAGTCTTTGACCATGTCAGATCCACTTTCAATGGTGGGTTGCGAAAAGGTTGCCATTTTGTTGACCACTGAAGCTATTGATCTCTAAATCTTTGATTTAACTCAAATAATAAGTTCTTATTAATTAACAAACAAAACAAAACACACTAATCTAGCTATTGTCCAAAGTCTTTAACAAGTAATGTCTAGCTTACCAAAGTCAAATACAAATCAACTAGAAGTTTGTTCACAAAGTTTTAACTCCAGTAAACAAAATACTTGTGTCACTGGTCATGTGACATAAAACAATACTGGCCAAAGTGGCAAACGTTTGTTAAACAAGTGGTTTACTCTTGCATACAAAGAATAAGTATCTCAATTCAAGGAGTCGATTAAAAAAACAACAGGCCAACTTTGTAACAATGGTATTAACAAGAATCATCTATCTGTATTCTTTGAAACAATTAATTTGTAAGACCCCCCTTCAAAAACAAAAGACCATATATCTGTATTCTTTACAACAATTAATTTAAAAGTACCTTCTTCAAAAACAAAAGAAAATTTATTGCAGCTTAAGTTGATAACATAATTGGCAATATCTTTTTATTTCCTGTTCATTTGTTGTTAACAAAAGTATCATTCAACATAAAATTCATCTGATATATTTATGTATATAAAGTGTAGTTTAATTCCTATTTTATTTACCTCTGTAAAATCATGTGGATAAGAATTTAATAAATTAAAACTAGAAATTTCTATCTTAAGTAACAACCACATGCTACTTTGTTGGAAGGCCTTAGCAGGTAAGTTTGTAGAACAGGTTTTCAAACAATTTGCGAGCTTACTACCTATGAAGTTGCATCTTGAACCCCTCATATTAAAGTAAAGATTGCCATGGACAAAATTTCAGCATGAACATAAACAAGAGGGGCAAAGACCCTAAGGCATTCAATTTGGACCCACAGGAACCAAAACAGATCTAAGCAGTGTTCATCAGGTTGCACAATAAAACTGTGCCCTTCAACCGACCATGCTTCATTATTACATAAAAAACTACAATCCTATTAAAATCAGTTTAGATATCATAACATATTTTTTTAATGAAACATTTTGTGAGTATTATTATGGCCAGATCAGGAAAACTTCCCTGCTTCGTGGCAGTCATGTTTTTTCAAGGAAGCGAAATCATATGTAACTCTGCATGTCACAAATATTGGGCGATAATGTGGCCTCAAGAGTGTTCAAAAGCTTTTTCTTCTATTTGACCAAATATCCGTATATCTGGCTCTTCATATGACATAGACAATGGACAAAATTGTCATAAAAACAGGTTTTCAATTTGAAAAACAAAAGTCTGATAAAGGGAGACAATTCAAAATGTGCATTGTTACCCCCTTGTGTAAGATTCAATCTATTTTTACTCGTGGCGACCTTGATTTCAATTGGGAAAAAAAAGAGTGATAAAGGGAGACCAACTCAAAATGTGCATTGTTACTGATCAAAGTTACCCCCCTTGTTTCAAAATCAATCTATTTTTAGTCGTGGCGACCTTGACCTTGGAGATATTGATGTAATTCTTTCGCGCGACACACCGTCCAATGATGGTGAACAAATGTGCCAAATGATTTTAAAATCTCACAATGAATGACATAGTTATGGCCTGGACAAGTACATTTATGGCCATTTTTGACCTTTGAACTCAAAGTGTGACCTTGACCTTGGAGATATCGACATAATTCTTTCGTGCGACACACCGTCTAATGATGGTGAACAAATGTGCCAAATGATTTTAATATCTCACAATGAACGACAAAGTTATGGCCCGGACAAGCTTGTTCCGCCCGCCCGCCAGCCCACCAGCCCGCCGACATTCGCCAATCTAATAACCAGTTTTTTCCTTCGGAAAACCTGGTTAAAAACCAACGTTCATTGCAGTTGCTTAACAAATGGCAAAAATAATGCGTCAACATTTAAACGTGCAGCTTGAATGCAAAGACATCGATGTCGCTCACAGGCTCAGGAAGTATATTCCAAACAAAAATAGATCTGTGATTGTTAAATTTGTGCGTCGACAAACAAAATTTGATGTCATGAAGTGCGGAAAACTACTAAAGAGCACAGGCATTTACATCAATGAAGTCTTGACAAAAACAAACGCCGAGTTGCTTGCATCCCTACATCTCAAAGAGCCTGGCCATGTCGAAAAATACTTTGACTTGGTATTTTATTTGCTAATATAATTATTAAAACTAAAAGACCAAGCTATACTGCAGCCTTTTGCTGGGTAATATAATTATCATATGGCTCTGACCTTTATGCATACATATATTAGATACCGTTACAAAAAAAACCATAAAATTTGCCTACTCCATGTCATTTTAATCAATTGAAGCATTTCTCACTAAAAAGACTGTCATGGCATAACAAAACTCGTGCAAAACTTGCAAGAATAATCCTAAATGTAAATATGGGGAACATTCAATCCGTACTTTGTCAAATGCTAGTGGAGTTAACGAGTGCCGGGTCAATGCTGTCGATCTAATCAAAACAATTATCAGTATGTTTTGTTTGTCTGCAGTTTTCATAGCGTCTCTGGATATTGTACAAAATATCAAATAGCAATGTGAAATAAAGAACAACGTTTGTTTTCTTTATACTGAGTACTATTATTCAACATCAATTTGTATTCATTGTGTTTTTTGTTTTTTTTGGTTCTTTCCTTCTCATCTTACACATAGTTTATATTACATATGTGTGTTGTTGTTGTTGTTGTTTCTGGAAATTTGTCTACTTTCTTACTATAAACATTGTTCAAGCTAGTAAGAAAATCCCATTCTAGAAGGCGCGATTGCACGATTCGCTCTATTTTTCCGAAGATCGCTCACATTCTCAGCATGTGTGCGAGAAAATTTGCGCACTCGATATCCAGGAGTACTCTTTAAGATCAAAGCAATATCGACTTCGACAAAAATTTTGAGAGCCGATTTACGGCTTTTTAACATCAAATGCATGTTGTGCTTTGACAAAACTAAAGGCCGCGAAAAGGGGAAGCATTGTTGTGTTGGAAAATGGATATTGGCCAAAAAGAGCGCATGCTTTTAATGAGTGACAGCACTCATAGGCAGTCAATACCTGCAGTAAAATCATGTAGAGGATGCGTGACGTAATTGCCATTAGTGCTTGGTTTTGTGGCAGTTTGTTGGCTTTGTTATACCTTCCACACTAATCGGACCATACGGTGTACACCTTCACAATGAAATCATGGCAAGTTNATGCCAAATATGAAGTTGCTATCTTCAATATTGCAAAAGTTTTGGAAAATGTTAAAGTTTGCCCAAACAAACCAACCAACAAACCAACAGACAGGGCAAAAACAATATGCCCCCACTATAGTGGTGGGGGGCATAACAAAATTAGACAGGTCTCAAAGAATGAAAAAAAAACTGCTTGAAAATCTATAATTCATGGTGATACTTGGTTAAAGCACTTATTGGATGAAGGAGTTTCACATTCACACTTGTAGCAATTATCACAACGCAATAATATTTAGATGATTCCCAATTAAATGATGCATGCAATGTTCATTTTTTGTTTGTAAAGTGGATCCTACTGTCTGTCTATTACTACAGTCATTTTACATTTATTATCTATATATAAATGTCATCATTTAAGTTACTTCTTGGTAACTAAATAAACAATAGATAAAAAATCTGATAAGTGTCATTATATTGGTTAAGTATCGCTTATGAGACGCAATTCAATTTAGCCTAGTCTTTTCTTAGTAAGACTTGCAGTCGATGAATTGCTGTCAAACCATGTACAAGAAGTAATCAGGTCATTATCTAGAATGAGCACGCGACCACTTTGTGACCAGATTGTGTATAAGAAGTTTAGTTTAAACCTATTTATTTTAGCTCTGTTGCATAGAACAGACTTCCTTCAAACGAAAAATTCAATATAGGGGGAAAGTTTCTTTCATAATTAGCCTGTGTTCACTGCGCAGGCTAATCAAGGACTACACTTAGCACACATGCATTTAATCCTGTTTTCCTAGACTTAGGCTCATATATTTCTTATTTCAATTTCAGAATGGTTTATTATTTGTTCTGTGTTTCTTTTCACACGTACTCACCCAATTGATTGCTTGTAAATGTGAAGCAAAAAAACTTACTACTTATTTCAAACCCTCTGGAGTCTGTTTCCTGGGCATATAACTAGTACTTGGTGTCTTAGGGGGAGATCTAAATAACGCTGCCATAGTGGGGATTGAACAGGTGACCTCCCGGTCGCTAGGTGGACACCATATCCATTACACCAGTACACATCATAGAGGTCACCATGGTGTAATTGTGTATAGTTGGATCCTAATTGAGGATAACCCATGGCATTAAGGCATTAAATTTGAATCATACCAAATTAGTGCAATAATCAAGGGGGTGCTGTCTTGACAATTGTGACACTGCCTTTATGACATTTTGTATAGATTAAAGTGAATTAAAATATATTTTGTATTACAATGGCTTGAACATTTGTGCATGATTAGAACTTTTACTTTGAATCCTGTTGATGTGTTAGTATTTTGTTACCATTATTTTAACATGGTTTTCTGTTTTCTGCTTATAATATCCATTTTCTGAATGGTAATAACATTCAAGTTAAACGAATATTACACAGGACAGTGAGTTTTTCATTAAGTAAATTTGAGTCCCAAACTCTTCTGATTTTTTAGCAAACCCCACCCACCATTTCATCAAAAGAAAAAAATGTCTTATGTACAACCAAATATTGCTTCATGTTTTATATGTACATACTAGTGTGTGTAAACAAGGGAAACAAATGCGTTAATTTCATCCCAATATTTTCTTTAAGGGCACGGCGTACACTCCAACTCCTAAGACAACCCCTCATGGAAAAAATGCTGTTTTCAAATAAAAATAAAATGTAAAAAATCGTGTCTTTTATTTCAATTTACCGACACTAATAAGATAAATTGTCGGGGACAATTGTCGCAAATTTTACAGCAAAAGCCAAAGTCGCAAACTGGTTTGACCCAGTCAAATTGGGGTTGTAAGAAGGCAAAAATTTCGCGCCCAAAATCAGCCATATCGGATACAGTTACGTTATTTAAGCACGACATAAATTCACTTCACTTGAACTTTTGGGACTTTTTGTGATTATGAAGTTCTTAAACAGATTTAATGCTGACTTAATGGAATTCTTCATATAAAAGAAGCATCTTCTAAATGAAAATCCAGTCTAGGCGAAAATATCGTCCCTGAGCTGCTGGATGACACTTTACACAAATGCATTAAGCCAAGTTTTCCAAGAACAAGGCTCATTTATCAGTTTGCGGAATAAAAAAAGTCAAACATTTTCAGAACACACGCATATTGTTATCAGGCAAGATAAAAAACAATTACCACTGAAAACAAGGGCTGTTTGTAAAACATGCATGCCCCCATATGGACTGTCAGTTGTAGTGGCATCCATTGTGTGAATATGTTTTTGTCACTGTGAACTTGACCTTTGACCTAGTGACTTGATATCAATAAGGGTCATCTGCCAGTCATGATCAATGTACCTATGTAGTTTCATGATCATAGGCCTAAGTATTCTTGAGTTATCATCAGGAAACCATTTTACTGTGTCGAGACACCCTGACCTTGACATTTGACCTACTGACCTGAAAATCAATAGGGGTCATCTGCAAGTCATGATCAATGTACCTTTGAAGTTTCATGATCCTAGACGTAAGCTTTCTTGAGTTATCATTCGGAAACCATTTTACTATGTTAAGTCACCCTGACCTTTGACCTAGTGACCTAAAAATCAATAGGGGTCATCTGCGAATAATGATCAATGTACATATAAAGTTTCATGATCCTTGGTGTACGCGTTCTTGAGTTATCATCCGGAAACCATTTTACTGGTTCGAGTCACCGTGACCTTGACCTTTGACCTAGTGACCTAAAAATCAATAGGGGTCATCAGTGAGTCATGATCAATGTACCAATGAAGTTTCATGATCCTACGCGTAAGCCTTCTTGAGTTATCATCCGGAAACCATTTTACTGCTTCAGGTCACTGTGACCTTGACCTTTGACCTAGTGACCTGAAAATCAATAGGGGTCATCTGCCGGTCATGACCAATGTCCCTATGAAGTTTCGTGATCCCAGGCCTAAGCGTTCTTGAGTTATCATCCGGAAACCATTTTACTGCTTCAGGTCACTGTGACCTTGACCTTTGACCTAGTGACCTGAAAATCAATAGGGGTCATCTGCCGGTCATGACCAATGTCCCTATGAAGTTTCGTGATCCCAGGCCTAAGCGTTCTTGAGTTATCATCCGGAAACCATTTTACTGCTTCAGGTCACTGTGACCTTGACCTTTGACCTAGTGACCTGAAAATCAATAGGGGTCACCTGCCGGTCATGACCAATGTCCCTATGAAGTTTCGTGATCCCAGGCCTAAGCGTTCTTGAGTTATCATCCGGAAACCATTTTACTGCTTCAGGTCACTGTGACCTTGACCTTTGACCTAGTGACCTGAAAATCAATAGGGGTCATCTGCCGGTCATGACCAATGTCCCTATGAAGTTTCGTGATCCCAGGCCTAAGCGTTCTTGAGTTATCATCCGGAAACCATTTTACTGCTTCAGGTCACTGTGACCTTGACCTTTGACCTAGTGACCTGAAAATCAATAGGGGTCATCTGCCGGTCATGACCAATGTCCCTATGAAGTTTCGTGATCCCAGGCCTAAGCGTTCTTGAGTTATCATCCGGAAACCATTTTACTGCTTCAGGTCACTGTGACCTTGACCTTTGACCTAGTGACCTGAAAATCAATAGGGGTCATCTGCCGGTCATGACCAATGTCCCTATGAAGTTTCGTGATCCCAGGCCTAAGCGTTCTTGAGTTATCATCCGGAAACCATTTTACTGCTTCAGGTCACTGTGACCTTGACCTTTGACCTAGTGACCTGAAAATCAATAGGGGTCATCTGCCGGTCATGACCAATGTCCCTATGAAGTTTCATGATCCCAGGCGTAAGCGTTCTTGAGTTATCATCCGGAAACCATTTTCCTATTTCCAGTCAACCATTTTACTGCTTCAGGTCACTGTGACCTTGACCTTTGACCTAGTGACCTGAAAATCAATAGGGGTCATCTGCCGGTCATGACCAATGTCCCTATGAAGTTTCATGATCCCAGGCGTAAGCGTTCTTGAGTTATCATCCGGAAACCATTTTCCTATTTCCAGTCACTGTGACCTTGACCTTTGACCTAGTGACCTCAAAATCAATAGGGGTCATCTGCCAGTCATGACCAATGTCCCTATGAAGTTTCATGATCCCAGGCGTAAGCGTTCTTGAGTTATCATCCGGAAACCATTTTCCTATTTCCAGTAACTGTGACCTTGACCTGTGACCTTGACCTTTGACCTAGTGACCTCAAAATCAATAGGGGTCATCTGCGAGTCATGATCAATGTTCCTATGAAGTTTCATGATCCTAGGCCTAAGCGTTCTTGAGTTATCATCCGGAAACCATCTGGTGGACCGACCGACAGACCGACCGACAGACCGACCGACCGACATGAGCAAAGAAGGGGGGCATAAAAAAAGAGGAAAGTGCTGTCCCTGATTAGCCTGCGCAGACTTCACAGGCTCATCTGGGACGACACTTTACGCACATGCATTACATCCAGTTTTCCCAGGGCACTGAAAATATTGATGATTTTTTTTTTAACAAGTATAGCAAAGAAATACTTAACATTTAGCGTCATTATGTTGGGTTTTAATTGTCAAAACAGATGTACAATTATTAAAGAATTTATTTTAAAATGATATTCCTTAATCATTTCGAGGGGCCAAAGAACACAATTATTTGTTGTTTCACTACCAAAATGAAAATAAAAAGTCCAAATCTTAAGTGCAGTTAAAAATAGTTCACATTTCAGTTACCAAAATCTAAAAAACTATTTGTCAAATCATAGTAAATAAAAAAATATGTTTTCATAACCAACAAATACAAATGTTTTTGAGTTCTGAAACAAAGTATGTGATGAGGCTATTATCAAAAAATATTTAAAAATTCTTAAGTAAAATGTTTTCATTTGAGCCTCATACCTGGGACCAGGGTGTGGTTGTCCACTCAACATTAAGGTCTGGGCACCGTTTTTCGCGGCAACCTTTGTGCTGTACAGGCCTGGTCTGTCCTGAGCACATGCTGTCTGGCTGTACAACATAACCGTCCTGTGTCTTCCTGCGGCACACAATGCTCCGGGATTTGAGTCCCTTATCACAGGTCTTTGAGCACTGAATATGAACAGTAGATTATGAAAGCAACGCAACCACATGTATATATGAATCATTTAATGTGCGCACAGTCAATTGCGTATCAAATAGAAATATACTTTGTAATTTATTGCAACAAAACTGTTTATAATGTAAAAATTGCATTGTCTCATATTGTATATGTGTGTTAATAACTTAATATATTTTATTTTAAAGAAAATTCATCATTTTAAATGTAATTTCCTTAAGGATCTTTATTATACATGTATTTCTAACAGATGTAAAAGTTTTATGATGCTCATTGACCACTTTTATAACTTTTAGAACCATCGTCTCTCTTACCTCTTTTAGAGTGGTTTTGTACATATATTTATATATATATAATGATTTTGTTCTGCTTGACTGTGTTTATATGTACAAAAGTGAAACGTTAATAAACTATTCTGTCTTTTGGGCTGGAAGTAAAGTTAAATTCAAAATGGCCTACTTAAGTATAACAACATGCATCTAAGACTTGTAATTAGGTTAAATAACAATTAAGATAAAGTTATACAATATTGAGAAGAAAAAAAACAATCTTATGTTCAGATTTTGTGTATTTATCATTTTTATTTGTAGATGATTTTGTGCCTCAATTTTTTATGTGTTTTTTGTATATTACAAGGTTTGAAAACAAAATCTTGGTCAAAACTCTAGCTAGTATATATATTGCAAAATGTCGATATTTAATTTCATAGTGCCATATTTATAACAAACATGTGATGTGTTTGAGAAACACTATGCCCCACTTTTGAGCGATTTTGACCCATATATTTGACCTTTGACATTGAAGGATGACCTTGACCTTTCACCACTCAAAATGTGCAGGTCCATGAGATACACATGCATGCCAAATATCAAGCTGCTATCTTCAATATTGCAAAAGTTATGACCAAGGTTAAAGTTTTCGGACAGAATGACAGACAGACCGACAGACAGACAGTCAGACAGACAGGCCAAAAACAATATACCCCCTTTTTTGGAAGAAGGGGGCATATAAAATACTTCATTATCTATGAATTCTAAAGTGTCACATCCCTAATTACCTGTTAATAAAAGAACTGTGGAAACAGCTTTTGAAGCTAACAGGTGGCTACAAAATTTTCTAATCAATATATAAAAAAAATCCACAATATTGATCACCAATAAATGCAACAAAACACGATGCGGCAACTTACCTCTGACCAGTGGCCCGTATACCAGACAGGGGGACATTCGTGAGTATGGCATTCCCGCTTTCGAGGAGGCTTGGCAGCTTTGGCACAGAACTTCCGTGGCAACCGCCTATCGTCCGTCACCGACAACCGCTGCACACAGTAGATACGCCGTTTCTGTTTCCCCCCTCCACAACTCCGGTGGCAGACGCTCCAGGGTTCAGCTACCCATCTGCAGAGAACAAAATTACCCTTATTCTGGAAAAACTGGGCTTAATAAATGTGCACACAGTTTTGTCCCAGATTAGCCTGTGCAATCTGCATTGGCTTATCAGGAACAACAATTTTCCCCTACACTGGATTTTCCTTAAGAAAAGTTTAAACCAAAAATTTCATAAATGCGGAAAGTGTCGTCCCTGTTTTGCCTCTGCAGACTGCGTAATTCTGATTGTTATAACAATGTTATTCTGATACTTCTTTCATATTTACCAATGAAAAATTGGTACTCTTTATTTTGCCGGATTATTTATGACTGAAGTTGCTTACGGCATAAATAAATCATTCAAAAAAATGGATTGTATGGGTATGGGTACTGAGCATATGTGTAATTTTACTTTTAATGTGATTTTTGTTTACAGTAATAGTTCACATAATTATTCTTCAGCCTCATTATGGACTGGACTGGTTTCTAATGACCCTAACAACCATAGTAACACCCCTCTCACACTACCTGGGCTCACAGGCTTGAGTATTACACGAGTATTGTCCGGTGCCGGGTTTCTTCAGCGTGTCACAGTAGGCGGGGTCGACCTCCTCCCCGGCATCACGGTGACAGTGAGCGGTAACCGTCTGCTCACCTGGCAACGAGAGAACAGAAATAGGGATTTGTTAGCCTCATTCTGGGAAAACTGGGTTAAATGCATGTGCTCAGTGCTGTTCCAAATTAGCCTTTGCAGTTTGCACAGGCTTATCAGGGACGACACTTAACGCACATTCATCAAGTCCAGTTTTCCCAGAACGAGATTCATTCAAAGCTATTCAACACCAGTTCTTATGTGTTTATTGCTCAACTTATTGCCCCAGACCATAAAATACAATTCAATACATGTTAAAGGCGCATAGGGTACATTCAAATGAAAGCGGCAGAAAACAATTTCTTTTAAACAAATCACATTTTGCAAAAGTATTTTTTCTCATTGATCCGCAACCGTCTCATCGGTCCATGAGTCCACTAAAAAAAACTTTCTAAAATTGCTGCACAGTTAATTTTTTGCTATTTTTAGGACTTTCAATTTATTTGTGGTTTATAAAAGATTTTTATGACGATCATTCTATTTTTAAAATTACTTTTTTCTCACATTTTGTTTAAACCTCCCTCCCCATCTGTATATTACTTTCTCCCTANCAACTTATTGCCCCATTCCATAAAATACAATTCAATACATGTGAAAGGCGCATAGGGTACATTCAAATGAAAGCGGCAGAAAACAATTTCTTTTAAACAAATCATATTTTGCAAAAGTATTTTTTCTCATTGATCCGCAACCGTCTCATCGGTCCATGAGTCCACTAAAAAAAACTTTCTAAAATTGCTGCACAGTTAATTTTTTGCTATCTTTAGGACTTTCAATTTATTTGTGGTTTATAAAAGATTTTTATGACGATCATTCTATTTTTAAAATTACTTTTTTTTCACATTTTGTTTAAACCTCCCTCCCTATCTGTTTATTACTTTCTCCCTAAAGATTGAATTCCCTACCTCCAGCACAAGGCTGACTGCACTCTGTGAGCACCACACTCCATGTGTAGTTGTGTTGAACGGGAGGCAGATAGTTGCTGTACTTAGGCACGGTAAAACTGTACTTTACACCCGGATTCTCGGACTGAATCAGTACCTACAATTGCAAAAACAGCATCTGTAAATTAGTACACACTGCAGATTTTTCATATTGTGATTAATGTTTTTAAATGTTTAATGTTGTTTTTTTTCAAAACAAAATATATCGCAAAGTGGGGACCCATTTTTTGTTATCCTGCCCTATAATTTTCATTCTATGTTCCTTCTTTCAAAAGCACTATCATTAACAACAAAATTAAAAGATACTTATACCACATCTGATTTATATCTGTATTAATTTAAATGCAGACTTAAATTGATTGGGTACATATAAGATTTGCATCATGCAAATATGGATCTTATGCAGTATGCTTCCAGTGTAGCTCCAGACCTGTCTGCGCATCATGCAAAAATGTGTCTTATGTCATAATCGCCCAGTGAAGCTCTTGGCCAGCCTGCGCATCCGTGCAGTCTGGTCACGAATAACCCTGTCCTAAATGTTTCCTGGTCTTATTAGGGTAGCTCCAGACCAGACTTTGCAGTTGTGGAGGCTGGTCTGGAGCTACCCAGGCTGCATATGACATATATCATTATCGCATGATGCAGGTCATAACATCATATTTATTTCCGTATTAATTTAAGTGCTTGCGTAAATTTCTATAGTAAAGTTATTAACGTACCTCCACAACAAGATCCTCCAGTATGGGGCCCTCTGCAGAGAGAGATTCGGGGCTGTTGTAGGGGCGGCGGTACACAAACTTAGTCCCCGAGATGCTGTATACGCCCTCAGAGTTCAGTTTCCAGTTCCCGTTCAGAAAGTAGTGGCCGTTCATGTTGCGCAGGGCGAGATAGTTGCTGCGGGATATCCCCATCTCCTCTACGCTGATGCTGCTGGAGCCGCGGGGAAGGTAGATAACTCCGTAGTAAGCTGTAAAGGGAGATCACTCTACCACTGTGATTTATGAATAAACAATTAAGAAGAAAATGAGCATTAATGGCTCTGTTGCTTGTTTGTTGAAGGATTTAGTTCCAAGGATTGCAAGAAAATTGATTGGACTGTGCAAATGTTTACTGGTCAATTATTACAAAAGAAATAACATTGATATCATAAAGAATATAATAAAACCAATCCTTTTGTTATCATTTGGTCTGACTGTTAGCACTTAAAATCAACAAAATACTAGAAATATTTTCTGATATAAAAGCATTCTTACATAAAATATCCATATTTCATTATAATCAAACAATATGCCATGGTAAAAGATCCACTTCGCACCTTTTTCCGTTGGCTGTTGCGTGTAAACGTTCTCCACTATTTTACACGTTGAGTTATCTCCATCACACATGCCACAGCGATCCTTTCTCGCTAGTGAGCCAACTATGAGGTCACAACCCACCTTCTGAAATTTAAATACATACAATTTACATATGAGCCTCGCTTTAGGAAAACTGGGTTTAATGCATGTGCGTAAAGCGTTGTCCAAGATAAGCCTGTGCAGTCCGCATAGGATAATCAGGGCCTTTCCGCTTTTATGTTTTTATGAAATTTTGTTTAAAGGAATTCCTACCTTAACGTAAATTCAGTCTAGGCGTAAAGTGTCGTCCCTGATTAGCCTGTTTAGACTGCACAGGCTATTCTGGGACGACACTTTATGCACATGCATTAAGCCAAATTTTCACATACCATTTACATATGTGTTTTTCACCATTTGCCTTTGAATGTTAAACTAGAACTGATCTGCGAGTTGGATGTGTCCTCTGATGGAAATGGGTTAACCAAGAAATTTGCCCATTTCAATAAGTCTTAGTTCAAAATAAGGTCAAGGTCATGCGCATGGAAAGGTGTTGTCCAGATACACATGCTTACCAAAATCCAAATATGAAAGCAATATCTGAAGGGACACAGTAGGAATGAGCCTTTTTCGAATCACAGTCGCAGATTTCCAATCCTGAACGCTGACCTCAAGTTCAAGTTCAAGGTCACAGGGGTCAAAAAATGTATGCGCATGGAAAGGTGTCGTCAGGATACACATGCCTACCAACATGAACTATGAAAGCAATATCTGAAGGGACACAATAATAATGAGCCTTTTTCGAATCGCGGTAGCAGATTTTGAAACCTGAACGCTGACCTCAAATTAAAGGTCAAGGTCACAGGGGTAAAAAATGTCATATGCATGGAAAGGTGTTGTCAAGATACACATGCATACCAAATATGAAAGCAATATCTGAAGGGACACAGTAGTTATGAGCCTTTTTCGAATCGCGGTCGCAGATTTCGAAACCTAAATGCTGACCTCAAGTTCAAGGTCAAGGTCACAGGGGTCAAAATTTTTATGCACATGTAAAGGTGTTGTCCAGATACACATGCATACTAAATATGAAAGCAATATCTGAAGGGACATAGTAGTATAAGCCTTTGTCGAATCGCGGTCGCAGATTTTGAAACCTGAATGCTGACCTCAAGTTCAAGGTCAAGGTCACAGGGGTAAAAAAATTGTATGCACATGGAAAGGTGTTGTCCAGATAAACATGCATACCAAATATGAAAGCAATATCTGAAGGGACACAGAAATTATGCGCCTTTTTCAAAAAGTGTGAAGCCGCCGCAGACGACGCTGCAGACGCCGCCGCCGCCGATGACGAAGTAACACCTATATGTCCCCTGACCATAGTCAGGCGACACAAAAAGTTCTTTTTAACCTTTGCATCCATTGATTTTAAATTAAATAACCTTAATGCTTGTAGTAGAATAGTCATGTAAAGTTTACAACCATGCATTTATAACATCAACATTTATAATTTTGGTGAAAATATTGAAAATTATTTATGAGACATTTAAAAACATTCCATTTTCGAAATGATAAACATTCAAATCTATAGTTTTATACCTAAGAATGTATGCATTTCCCCCACACAAAATACACATTTTAGTGTGAAAACTGATACTTTCTATAAGGAATTCCCTTAAAATTTCCCCTTCACGTGCACACATCGAAACTTAAATTCATATAATAGTGTAAAAATATTTTCTAAATATAATTCACCTGACATTTCCCTTGCACACAGACGTCAGTTGAGTAGTCGTTACACCGGGTACCGTCTGTGACCTCACGAGGCATGGTGTAGTAGAAGTTGTAGCCGTCGGCCTTACAA
Source organism: Dreissena rostriformis (assembly GCA_007657795.1). NCBI lineage: Eukaryota > Metazoa > Mollusca > Bivalvia > Myida > Dreissenidae > Dreissena > Dreissena rostriformis. The sequence goes on from VMBQ01003057.1 coordinate 43,773, forward strand.
GACAGCTTGCACTCATCCTCAGCTGTGTGAGTTGGAACAGAGACATACAATTGTTGACGATAGGTGGTTTTAGATTTTTTGGTAATTTTTTTACCCTATGAGAATTGGAAAGAAGGGTTTATACATAATACTGTTGACTATAGGTAGTTTTTGATTTGGTAATTGTTTACACATCAAACCAGCAAATTAAAGGAAATGATATTCCCGCCAAATAAAGCAAAGCAAACCAAGACCTTTCATCAAGGTTTATATATAAGAAAAGTAATGAGAAATATTAATATTTTCTTCTTTAAACAAAAAAACTAAACAATTGTTCATTTTAATTGTCTAACATTAATGTTTAAGACAAATATTAAACTTAAGAACATTCCTATTCCTGGGGCCAGTAACACTATTTTCATCTTCAAAGGGGCTGCATTCCCTAGATGATCTTCAGCTGTAGTTCCAGCACAAAAAGTTTCCCTAGACCCAATACAAATAAATCATGAGATTATTCCAAGTCCTTACACCAAAACCCATTGTTCTCACCATCATAGGAGTGGTAGTTCCACGTGTAAGTTCTTCTGGGCCCTAAAAATATTGATCGTAAGAACATTCTTAGTCCTAGGGCCAGTTTTCAATGTTCTGACCTTCATTGGGGCTGCGTTCCCTTAGCCACATAAGTTCTTCTGTGCTCCATAGATATTTAGCTTAAGAACATTTCAAGTCCTGGGGTCAGTACCCCCTGTTCTTACCCGCATAAGGGCTGAGTTCTTTTTAGCCCTGAAAGTTTCCCCTAGGCCTGATGTATTTAAATCTTAAGAACATTCCTAGTCCTGGGGCCACTACAAAATGTTCTCACCTTCATTGGGGCTCCCTTCCCTATAGGACCTCCAGCGGTAGTTCCAACCCCTGAAGTTCTCCTGAGCCAGCTGTTTACACTGCAGCTCCCGGAAATCGCCCTGGCTGCCCTCACAGTCCTGAAATGTGCAGGGAAATCATAAGCCTCATTCTGGGAATACAGAGCTTAATGCATGTGCATAAAGTCTTGTCCCAAATTAGCCGGTGCAGTCCGCACAGATTTATCAGGGATGACACTTTCCCCTTCAATAAAATTTTTCGTTTAAGGGAAGTCCCCTTTTAGTGAAACACCTAATATAGTCGGAAACTTTGGTCCCTGATTAACCTGTGCAGACTGCCCAGGCTAATCTGGGACGACACTTTCCGCACATGTATTAAGCCCCGTTTTCCCAGAAAAAGTCTCTCATGTGCAAACTGAGGGTTGAATTAAAACTTAAGTCTCTAGATTTACCTCAGGAAATTTCTGGATACCGGCCCTGATATTAAACCCTTGAGGTTCTTAGTAAGGTTCTTAATTGCATGACTGTTGATTGCATATTACATTTCACCTTAAATCTGATCAAATATCATATTTAAGACCAATTTCTCGCACAAAAGAAACGCTGTATCTTATTTTAATCTTGTGTGCATAAACAATCATTTGGCGTAGCTGTCTAAGCCAGATTTTCACCTTACCTGACCTTTGTAAGTGTCCAATAAAATTCAAATAAAATTTAACGCGACTAGATACGAATGAATGCACTTCATTTAGTCCATTTTCATTTAACTCTTTACCGTTCACCAACTCCAACCACAACTAGAGCTTTGTCACTAAGGTGACAAATACCCCCACATGCCGCATTGACACAGAATATTTTGCATGTAAAAATGCACTAAGTGACCCCGTGACCTAGTTTTTGACCCGGCATGACCCATATTGGAACTTGACCTAGACATCATCTAGATACAAATTCTGACCAAGTTTGGTGAAGATCGGATGAAAACTACCGGTACTTGAGTTAGAGAGCGGACAACCAAAACCGACCGACAGACCGACAGACAGACAAGCTCACTCCTATATACCCCCCTAAACTTCATTTGTGGGGGTATAATCAACGCTGTATATCTTTTTTTAAAGATATTTCTTGTCTTAAATACAAGTGAGCATTAGTTCAGGTTATATGTGACATTTTGAATTACAAGTAATACAAATTCTTACCACAAGGTTACACATCTTGTGTATCACTTCTGGACCAGTGCACGTGTTTCCACCATACTGAGGCCTAAAAAATGTATAAATACATGTAGGTCAATTTTTGCGGATTTATTTGCTGATTGAACATAAAATACAGGTTAATAATAAGTAAGATACTTCCTACTTTCCAGAGTTCACAATCAATTTTTGGAGTTTAAACATGACTTATAAAACAAGATGTGTTTTTGAAACACTATGCCCCCCCCCCAGTAGGTACTCTGGCTTACTTATGATTACTGGCATTGGAAATGTCATTAACTGTACTGATCTGTCAATGCAAAGGACAAAGATGACAATGACAAAAGGTATAGTCAGTTTTAAGTATATGACCTTGAAGGATGACCTTGACCTTGACATGTCACGGATGAATACGTTGAGCAGTATGAGTAACACATGCATGTAAAATATAAAGAATCTGTATCAAGGGGTACTGACGTTTTGGCATATTTAAAATGGCATTTGACCTTTGTAATTGACCTTTGACCTTTCATGATGACATTGACCTTAACATTGTACCCCTTGAAAATGCAATTTTGGCATATTTAAAATGACAGATTTTGACCTTTGTAATTGACCTTTGGCATATTTAAAATGACAGATTTTGACGTTTATAATTGACCTTTGACCTTTAAGGAAGACATTGACCTTAACATTGTACCCCTTAAAATGTGCAGCTGCATGAGGTACACATGCCAAATATAAAGTTGCTATCTTAAACGGACGAAAAGTTTTGGCCAATGTTGAATTATTTGAGCTTGAACAAGAACTTGACCTTTGACCTAGATGGGTGACCTTGACCTTACCAATTTACTATTGCAAACATTCAGCTATATGAGATACATATGCATATGAGAAGTTGTTACGATGTTATAGTGCATATTAAATCAGCGATTTTGACCCATGTATTTGACCTTTGACCTTGAAGGATGACCTGACCTATCACCACTGAAAATGTGCAGCTCCATTAGATACACATGCATGCCAAATATGAAGTTGCTATTTTTAATATTGCAAAAGTTATGGCAAATATGTCCCACAGTAAAGACTGGGGGACATAAAAAATGGCTTATAAAAACAAACAAAAACAATTCTTATTATCCCCCTCCCCAAAAGAAACAAAACAGACAAGGCCCCTGTGATTATTACAATCCCAGGTGCATGTCTCCAAGCCCAACCTCTTACACACTACTATTTGTACAACAGGCCCCTTACCTGGGGTTATTACACTCCCTGGTGCGTGACTTGATGCCGCCCCCACAGGAGCGGGTACACTGGGACCAGCTGCCCCACTCCGTCCACCAGCCATCCACAGGGGTCGGGCCCTTCTTACCGTAGCTCACACACCGGGCCTGCTTGCACCACTGGCAATGGAATAAGGCAAGTCCTGATTGTAAAACAATCAATGCGTACTATTTTTAAACAATAGGGCCATGATGGCCCTGTATCGCACCACTGTTTTTTTATGCGAAAAAAGCGTGCAATGCGCATGGGTTGAAATGTAATCAAGCATGTGACTTTCTCTTTCTATCCCTCATCCCACTGGGCGCTTAAAGTTGGAAGGGTGAGCATTTTTATATATGGAAAACGTTACTACGGTGTTAACTAAACAGACTAAAAAGCCCGCGAATTGTCGCACAGGTCCTTTGCTTATAACGTAGGTACATTTATCTCTCCAAAAGATATTGTCCTTCTTTCTATTTCACATATTTTTAGATGCTGAAGATCAAATCTACGCATGTTCTACAAGATTTATAAAAGTTCCTTAAAAAACGACTTCCTGTGGCCATGTTTTTTGACGAATCAAATTTTCTTGAACAACTTTTTAATGGGAGCCTTCAAGGGATAAATTTAGCATAATTGCTGCTTCATTGTATAACTTTGTTTTATGATCATATACATGTATACATTGTATGTCTTATATTGAAAAA